>JAUIRJ010000080.1:0-76091 GCA_030555515.1 Acutogordius australiensis | reverse complement strand
TATTACTAAAATATATAACTTAAATGTTTTTTTATACATATTTTATTTCATAATTAAATTAAATTTTTTAAATTATATATAAGATATAAATTATTAAAAACTAATATATAATATATTTCGATGAGCTTAAGCTTAAGATTATATTGTTAATTAAGTGGAAATGCAATTATCAAATATTTTCCAGGCACTATGTTATAATTTAAATATTTTTAAAAAGTTTATCAATTATATTTATAATATGAAATCAGTTTTGTTCTGCGAACCGGCACTGCCCCAAAGTATTAGAGTTTATCTCCAGTTTTTTCGGTTCCGCTCCCAATCCCCGCTTCTTATCCCAACATTTTCTATTATTTTTCCTCCCATTTTTTACCATCCTTTTCAGTTTTTATTTTTTAGCCTTCTTTTGCCCTCCCACCATATTTTTTTGCCTTATTTTAACCCCATAGTCCCAATTTTAATGTCCCGGGTTTATTTATTGTTAAACCTTATTTTAAATATTTACTTCCTCCCCCCCCATATCATCCCTAATTTAAATTTAACCCCATTTATCCCGGTCAAGTCATTGTATGCGGGAATTTTTTTCGAGTTTTGTGTCAAAATTTAAAATTACAAAAGTTTTTCTCTCTATTAATTCATTCGATTAAACAAAATGGTTTGAAAGTCCCGAAAGACTATTTTAAACCGCCTCATTTTTACTAAGTTAGTTCATCCAATAATGCTGCTTCGTCCGCGGATACCAATACCTATTATTATTCAGTAAGGATCTTAAAAGTAATAAATAAATCATTTTCCTTTTTAAATTCATAACAATATAAATTTTTCCTTATTTAAGTAATATGCCAAATATTAACACTATAATATAATATTGTTAACACTTCACCTATCCATTTGTAGAAAATTTTGATAACCAAGTACTTAAATTTTCTAGCAAAGAATCAAGCAACTTACCTAGACATATTTTATATATGTCATTGCAACATTTTCTTAAAGGCTCATCGATTGAATAAAATTATCACTTACTCTTTTTCAGTTCTTTACTTTGTTATTTGGGCAATTAAACTTGAAGTCGTTTATTTTAATTCAACACATAAATAACGAGATTTTTCTTAACTATTTATTTGAAACCATTTCTGCTTGTAATCCCACTTAACTTTTGTTGATTGTAGAAAATAAATTTAAAGGCATCACCTTCATTTAAACTTACTATTACAGAAGCGCTAGTTTTGAAAATTCGTAAATGGTACCACCTACCTAAGTTATAACAGAACACACATATATAGCAATAGCCTACACAATATATAGACGCTGCTCTAAATTATTGAAGCAATTATTTACACTAATAAATTTGGTCTTGACTTGTATTCGCGAAAAATCCCAAAGATATGCGATTAATTTAATTCTAACCTAATTTAGAGTTAATCCTAACGTCTCAAATTTCTTAAATATTTATACAAATACTAAAAATTCTTGTTTATAAATAATAAACTATTATTTATTGTCCGGTCTTCTTAAAAGTATAGCTAGATTAAAAATATTAAGAGTTCTGTATTTTCAATATAACTTTTACATAAATTAGTCAATTATCAGTTACATACGCTACCAACTATAGCTTCGTCATAATGTACCTATTTTGTCTTTCTAAAGTTAAATTGGTTTAAAGTTTAATAGTAAATCTACTACTAATATTTAAATATTAGCTTAAAAATAAGAAATATGATCAGTTCGCTTCAAAAAATTGAAATCCCAGAAAGTCAGGAAAGACGTTGCTCAAGAATCTGAGAAATCAAAAACAGTCCAATAAAAAATGACAAGAATAACCAATTAGTTATAGTCCTGTAACTAAAATTTTCAAAATACTAAAATCAGCGGTACCCGATACCCAGAAACCCACGTTCTTTAAAAAACCATAATAGACACCCCCAAAACCTAAAAAAAAATCATGAAAATCCAAATATATTAAAAAAAATAAAACATGACTATGTTACCAGTTATTTTGAGAGATTATGAAGTACAATCCTTTCATTGTATATCCCAAAACAATAAAATGATAGACACAAAAAACATCACTATAAACCTGCATTGTTCCAAAATAGCGCAAGTCGCCAAAATTAGCCTCGTCTAAAATTATTATTTAAAAAAATACAATTTAATTTTCAAGGCGCGTTCACTTTCGAAAAATTCCAAAATTTTGAATTTTTCTTATTTTTTTTCAAAATTTTTTAAAACTTTTCTGTCAAAGGTAAAAATTTTAAAATTAAAAATCTAGTCCGAGTCAACGCGCTCTCTAACCAAATGTCAGCCACGAAAACTACAACAGGAAACGGCCATTTTTTCATAATTTCGGTAAACACGCAAAATACAATTCGCAATGACGCCGAACTGAAATAATAAATAAACCTACAATACTGAAATGTAATTTATCTAAACATACCCTAAATTTAAACAATAAATATTATCAAATTTTAAAAAATCAATAAACAAGTTAATTACAAGTAAAAATAAATTTTCCAATTTTTGCAGGGTTGCCATGTCACCTGTGCCTGAACTAATGAATTAAATGTTTAGGAACAAATAAATTATCTTTCAACGTACGCAATTATTGACAAAAAATAATGTACATCATACAATATGTTGTTGTTGTACCCTATCATTATTAATAATTAAAATATCATGTAATTACACATGAGAAAATAGTAGCTCACGAAATCTTTTACCATTAATATATATCAGATATAGCACGATTTTCAAATTAAAGTGTGCTAAATGGTATGGTTAATAGCTTATCTTTATAATTTTAGTTCATTTTTTCAAAATTTTAAGTGAATACACAAGCTCATTCATGAGAATGGGCCATGCGTATGTGAGGGGCATAATTAAACAACAAAAAAATGATGCTTGGGACAATACTTTCCACCAAAAAAGTCGGGTAGATGTAATAGTTATAAGACTTTTGACTTACTCCTAGCTTACATATTGCAACCGCGTATTCATTATGAAATATATAAACATTTTTCATTTAATTTAACACAATCAATCATCAAACTACTTCTTAGATTTTGAATATTCTTGTTTTTGGATGTAAGGACAATTTTCCCCAATTTAAGGAATATGCATAATCGAAACATATGTAAGCTTACGTTAATTATTTTTTATATTTTGATTTAAAAAATACATTAATATATAAAAGTTATAAAATTTAGGGTATTTGTTCGATGTTAATAAAATAGCCATAAATATAAACTTCGGTTATCATATTTTCACTTTTATGAATTCCGGTTTAGACTTTTATAATTAAATATTTATTTAATTAATAAACTTTTAGATAACATGTCCTATAAAAAAGTATAAATTGAAACAATAGGTTCTTAATTTATTTTGTAAGTTTGTAGTGACGCCAATATATTTTATTTTTTGATAATTTTAACGTAAAATGTAAAAGTAAAATTGTAAAATTGTGTGTTAAATGTCAAATCCATCATTTATATAATAATATTAGGTTAACATGTGCTATTTTTTAACTCCTAATAAATCTAAGTTAATAAGTAATTAATCATTGCCTAGCTTTTCAACGTTAATATAGTTTTATTACTTGTACGAACTTGATAATAATATCTGAATATGTAATACAATAACTTCACTAACCAAATTCATATTATTAACACATATCGTAAATCAACAAAATTGTCGACTAACACTCAATTTTATTGAAAATTTTGTAAATCAGGTGGTAATGTCAAAAAATACACATTGTTACTTGCGATACATCAAATTCACTATAGCACGTGTAAAGTGAGTTTTTTATTTGTGTGTCTTGAAAATTCCAAAATTTTCAAAATTTATTTTTCAAAATTTGAAAAATACGCCAGTGAAAAAAGTTATTTTATGTGCATACAAGCAATTGGCAACTTTTAAAAATTTGCGTTTTATTACAAAATTTTTTTTTCGGCTTTGAAAATTACGAAAAATGTTTTGCATCGTGCTCAAGAAATAAATTATATCGCAAATCCATCAGTCACTACAGTGCAAAAAAATATGTAATTAAAGCCTGGCCTAGCAAAGTTTTACAAAATTGAGCGCATTTGATTAAAAATTGAGGTAGCTGATGTAAAATAAATTAAAATTAAAACTTTTAAATTTTTGTTAGGCATAACCAAAACATTCAATTTTATCATCATACACAAAAAATATTTTTTATTTTAAAAAATATTTTACAATTTTGAAATAAATATCAAATGAAGCTCCTTTGTACAGACTGATTACATTTTAATTGAGCGGTTTACGTTATATGTCAGCCAACAACAAATGCGAGTTATGCTGGATGGTTCAATGGGGACTCAAATGTTTGGTATGAATTATTTATCAAATATTTAGGCGAAATGATGAGAAGATATTTTAAAGGATTCCAGATATGTGTTTTCTCTAAATACCTACCATTGATATATTATCTGGAACGGTAGAATATGCCAAGGAGAATGGATATTATGATTGTCCTCGAGTTCACATGCTTGCTTACGTGCACATTATGAAATGGCTTCTTGCAAAAAAAAGTGATTATTTTTAAGACATAGACGTATAAATATTGAAATTTTATAACATGAATAATACTTAATTAAACGATAGACATTGAACATTCAGTTATTTCTATATTGATTGCGATAGAAAGACCGATATAGAATTAAACTAGGCTGAAAAGAATTGGGAATTGAAAATTAGAAAAGTATTTTAATATGTTAATTATTTCAATTTTTGGTAACTACTTCTATTTTCTTTTCTAACTATATGTATTCAATATTCATACCATGTAAATTTTTTATTTTATATATTATTTAACAAATATAACAGAAAATAAAGATTATCTGAAGCTGAAGACTTAGGAAGCAAAGGAGACAAGTATGAAGTTGTTGAAATATTGAAACATTACGCAAAAACAAAAACTAGATAACCTTTAAATATTAGTTTTATGCTTTCACCTTTTAAATGTTTATATTTTCATATTTAATTTATAAATATTTTAATTTCATTATATATTTGCTTTTTTTAACTATGATTTAACAAAACAAGTGGATAAATAATTTGTTATATTGAAATGAAAGAAAACAAAATTTTATATGATTTCAGATTTGGCAAGGAATCATAGCGCATTAAATATATAATTGAAAATCTTCACGCAAGATCACCACCATTTTTACCTACGCAATGCCGTTTTTTGATATTTTTAAACAAATGTTTAAAATCTTGATGTTTTATCTTTTTATTTCTCTTAGTAGCTATTTCAAATTTTTTTATAAATTCTCATTTTATGTATTATATTTAAAGTGACTGTTTAAGATTTCTATTGCATAAATTTAACCATACAACTTAAGCTTGATTGATAATTATTATATCTTGTTTTTCATTATTTTTTATTTTTTTTAAGTCTAATTTATGTCTAAGAATCAATGTTTGTTAAATGACAGTTTTTTATTATTTTTTATAAAATTAGAATAATTAATATTTGTAAGTTAATCAAAATTTTAACCTAAATACAAATCCATAGTTTCAATTTTTAAAAAAGAAAAAGATAAATATTAAGTGTGACAAATTACTTAGGCTGACTATAAATTAAGTGTAAAAAGTACCTAAACCTAATTATTTTTGAACCCTGCCCAAAATACAACAAAAGACAATAGTTAAATTATGATAAAATTTACCTACCATAAATAAAGATATATTTTCTAAATTTGTTTAAATTCTGTAATTATTACAAACTTATGCTTTTCTAAATGATTAGCTTATCAATTAAATTTTGAAGTTTTATTGTTTGTTTAATTAGTTTAATATTTTTATTAAAAAAAAAGTAAAGCTAGATTTAAACAGAAATCCATTTATTTATGTCAAAATATTTTCAAACAAATTTCCATACATTAAATTTAAAAAAATTGCGTTTTATTTTTAATAGAGTTTTTATCAAATATAAATATGCATTATAATCTATTTCTAAGATTTTTCATTTATAAAATTTTATGTAGGTAACTTAATTTTTTTCTAACCTTTCTTTTTTTTTATAAAAACGGAAACTGGAAAGATTTTACCAGTTCGTTTTTAATTCAGTTTATTGTTTTTCTATGACTAGATTTTTTTTATATACCAACATTATATAGACATGTTGAAAGATAAATTAATTTTGAGAAATCATTTAGAATTACCTTTTGGCCCCTACATAGTTAGCGTTTGATGTTCATTAACTTTAGTTAATCTAAGAATTCGTTGCCATCCCGAGTTGTCACTCTGGGTATGCGAAATATGCTGGCCTACCTGGTGTTCAGGATAATGAAAAACAGCTTGCGACCATTTTTGCGTAGTAAACTACATTTAGATTCACTCGTTCGTCAAAATCTGATTAAGACCGCATGTGGAACGAAGCTGAAAGGACTTTAGTCACAAAACGAGACGAAAGGTAGTATATATATTTATGGTCAAATTCGCTTTTCCATTTTTATATCTTTTTACACATATTTAAACATGATGTTAATTAATTGATAATAGGTCAACAAATATCAATGCAAGGAAAAGAACATAAAAGATGCATCCTTTCATGATAGCCTTATCCATATATATTTTCCATTTTTCTTCTTTTTATTTAGAGTTACGTTATAAAATACCTTTTTGGCTAAATTGATTAATTTAATTCGAGTAATTTAAAAAGAAAGAATTAAGATTTTTCTATATAAAAATCCTTGTATTTATCAGAGAAATAAAATTTTTAGTATATCAAATCCCGTATTTATATAACACAGTAAGATGTCAAAACTTTTAATACGACATCATTATATTATCGTTTTTTGATAAATTTTCTGCTTAAGTTTGTTCAGTTTAGCTGTTGTAAATATGTATAAAAAATTTTTCGTTTTTTTACATTTTCTTTTCTAAAATTTTACTATTTATAGCTAGCTCACTTATACTTGCTTGCAAATGGATTTGAAAATCCCTAAGATAAGCAGATTTGATCTCTGCAAGTTACTTATAACTCCTTATTTGCTTGACTATTTTAAATCAACTTACCTATTTTGCGCGCTATCATTTTTGCTTGCTTCGCCGCTTTTTAAATCCTCTGTGATCGAATATTCATTGATATATCTCCTGTTCTTATGGCATTAAATTGTTAACAATTCTTTTTGGACATTTCATTCTGTCATATTATACTCTAATGTAGTCAGGTAGATTTTCGGACAATGCGATTTAGTTATTTGCGGAATTTACGCGCTTTTCATTAACACAGGTCAACAATTTTGAGTTATGACAAAAACAGAGATCAAACCTGCCATCTTAGGGAATATCATCTGTTTACCGTTTTCTTAATTAAACAGTAGTAAACAAAACAAACAATTGGCCTGGAGGTTACCTTCTCTTCACTTAGTGCCGTCGGCGCTTTGACTCTGACTGAGCGAAACACATTAAATGACAAGAAGTAAGGCTGCACGCCTGCGACCTAGGTTATCTTTCACCTTATTTTTAGCTACATGTTTAAGACTGCCTGGGCTAGTGCTCACTTCAGAAGTTTTTAAAGTTGTTGCACATGTACGCTATTTTTCGAAGCCATCTGCACGGATTGAACTGCAAATTTCCAAAATACAGTTTACTGGCTATTGATGATAGTTGAAAAATTTTAGAAAAAAGTGTTAAAACCAAAAAAGTCAAAAACAAACAATTAAAATTTTTATTTTTGCATTCACAATAGTTAAACTGAATTCTCAACTTCAAATATCATTTTCATGATAATATATCGTGTCGTATTTAAGTTTGACGCGAAATATTTTGTATTATCTAATTCAGCGATAGTTATTTCATTGATAAAATTTATTTTTCATTATTTGTGATTAAAAATATATTACAAGGAATTTTATATGCAAAAAATTGCCTTAAATTTATTTTTATAGGGTATATTAGATTTATTAATTTTAAAAAGGCCATTTTTTTTCGTTATAGGACCGATCTAAAGGAATGTTGGCGGAAGAGATTTCTCAAGAAAAACGAGCATTAAATATCATGGGGATGTATTCTTTATGTTTTAATAAACTCACGCCTCATTATTGTTTGCTGACCTATGTAATTCAAATTGTATAATAGTATTTTATAAGCTCGTGCGGTGTTGTGGGCTAAAAATGTATTATCCTAAGGATGTTAAATTATATAAAACAATACAGATTAAACATAGTCAAAAAAGAGTCCCAAAAAGTTTTAGCCCAGCTCTCAAAAAAAAGCTCCTCTATATAAAGAAATGGGGTTCTATAAAAACTCACTTCTAACAAAAAGTTAAAAAAAAAACTTTTTTAAAAAAGGGGTTCTTCTTCTTCCAGACCAATTTCGGGAATTCATAATATTAATATGATCAGGTAATTTCCAATATAAAAAATTATAAATATTGAAATTTAAAAAGTTAAGAGAAGCTTTTTGTTCTGCACAAAATAACAGAGATACTAAATTAACGACGCTATACTATTATAAAAAATATATTGACGTCAATATGATAAATAGCACATGCTCAATATAAGTTAAGTAATATCTTTATTGGAATCAGAAAAATTTATTTAAGATTTGCTTCAAATATGGCTTAAACAATTCATTGTTTATTTACAGATTTATGGGCAGATCTTCGACCCCAACCTCGCGTAGCAATTAAGACAAAGGAAAAGAAAAATACACATAAACACAAACACACCATAAGAATATAAACATCACTCATCATCAATATACGCAGCATCACTGACACTTAAATAATATATAAATTTTTTAAATACTATTTTTTTACATTATATATTTTAAATTTTTTGCAAACTGTTATGAATTCAACGTTGTGCTTTTATATAAATTAGTCACGAAATATAATAATAAACTAATATTTATTATAAATAATTTATTTATTAGGTAAGAAACGTAAAAACTATTTAAATTAAGATTACTCATTTTTAAAAAAATTATTGCAATATTTCTAAATATAAAATAATGAATTCCATGCCTTCTTTTTATTAACTATGGCTAAATATTTGGCTTTTCTTTTTCATGTAATTTTCGCTACGTCACCACTACTATATTCACCATTTCATAGCTTAGAATTTCTTTAACTGCCTTGATACGGCTTTTTGTCCTTCAAGGCTTTCGTATTCTATGGCATCCGAGAATAGATTGTTTGATTCATTTTTGTCTTGATTTATTAAGTTTGAAAATTAAATAAAGTAAATGAAAATTTACAAAATGCTAATTTTCAAAATTAAATAAACCAAAAATTCGATTTCTTAAGTGCAAAGGTTAACAAAATTTGTATTTTAATTAAACAAAAACTTTTAACAAATAACTACAAAGTTTTTTATTAAATAAGTTCCTTTATAAAAATCCACAGGTTTTGCCCATTACATGAAAATTGCGGTATATATTAATTATAATATTAGAAAGCAGGTAATTCGTTAAGGATCATGACTTGTAGAAATGGCTTTTTCATAATAAAGTTTGTTTTTTAAATAGATCATATCACTATATTTAAATATAATATCACAATTTAATTTATTCAATAAAGTATATCAAACTCTATTTATCCATATAAATGATATTAATCTATTTACTAAATCCTCTATTATTTTCGTTCGACGTGACAATCGGCACGATTTGCATGTAAAGCCAAATGTTTTTAAGTTTTGATTTAAATTATTCATCTACGCACTTATAACACAGGTCGGAACAATTTTTTGAGAGTTATGAAACAAGCTGCCATCTTATGAATATTAAATCTTTCTTTTTTTCGTTTTTCCCTAACTTATTAAATGTTATAAATATTGAGATTTAAAAAAAACAAAATCAAAAGAATAATAAATAAATATGTTCAATTTTTTTTGCATATTCACAATATTTAAACTAAAATTAAACTTCAAATAATATTATTAAAAACCGATAATATATCGTGTATTTGTTTGACGCGAAATATTCTGTATTATTTTGCTTGATATTTTAAATAAAATTTAATTTTCATTATATTTATGATCAAATAAGCATAAGGATTTTTTTATATGCAAAAAGGTTTTTTAAATTTTTCTTTTAGGGTATATTGTAACTACCGTCAATTTGTCAAAAAGGCCATTTTCAAGTTATAAAGACGGACGGCGAGTTAAAGACGGAAGAAACTAAGTTATATTATCATGAATGCATTTTTATTATATAGAATGTTGATATTTGTTGACCTGTGTATTATTCCATTGACATACGAATATATATTAGATTAGTTGCATGGTTTTACTCATATACATTTTCACAAATCCAGTATATCCTAAAGGCTAGGCCACCGAAATTCATTCTAAAAAAATGCCAAAAAATACACCGTCCCCACCTGTCCAGTCCGGATCGCTCCTGCATTTGGCTTTTCACTTGTACGGAGTGCAGTATCTGCGATATATCCTAATTTTTTTTTGATCGAAAGATTTCTTTTGATATTTTAGCAAAAAAGAAAAATTGTAAAGGTGAATTTCGCTTTGGGGTGGTTTAATTATAAGTCAAAAAAGTATTATAGTTAGTATAGATCCCAATTTTTTTTTATTTTTGAAGAGGTATATATACAGTGTTGTTCCGCATGTGTTTTTAAAATTTTTTTTTTGAAATTTTACAATTTTGTGAAGCTAAAATTATCTTGATATTAAAAAAACGTATTTTTTTAAAAAATTGCTGAAATACAAACCTTAATCTCACCAGCACCATGTGAATCCTTTCGCGGATTGACTAGACTTTTTAGAAACTTTCAAAAAATTTTTTTGATTTTTCTAGACAAAAAATTTGTTCTTCAAATATTTGTTGCGCCAAATTTGTTTATATATGTTAGGGGAATTGTTAAAGTATACAAGGAATTTGATAGTTTTATTAATTTTGATCCAAACTATTAAGTCAATTTTTGAAAGTAAAGGGGAACTTTAGAACAAAATTGTAATTTTCAGTATTTTACTCCTATTTTGGCCGACTTTCTTGGGTCACTAAATAAATTAATTTTTGAAAAATTTAAACTGCATTTTATTAAAACATCACTATAAAACATATATCTTCTAACATTTTTTCAAACGTACCTATAGCTTTCATGACAAAACCAAAAAAAGCAGTTTAGGCTTTTTTATTGTTTGTAAAATAAAAAACTTGTAATTTTTATGCTAATATATAACTTTTACTAGTCATTTTCAGTTTGGATGAACAATATTGAATCATGCACATAATTTCAATATTTAGATCCTCGGGCAAAATTCAAAAAATTTAGATAAAAAAATTTTGCAAGAGGATTTTTAGGAAAAAAATAATTTAAAAATTAAAATTTTGTAAAAATTATTTTTTTTTTTCCATTAATTAATAGCTTTTGTCAACAAAGAATCTGACAAAAAATAGAAATTGGTATATTTGGCCTATTATTATGATTTACCAGATTTTCTTTTTTATGATTGTCAAACAAACTTTAAAAAAATGTAAAAAGTCACCATTTTACAGTCATATGTTACATGTAATTTTTTGATATTATAACTACATAAAAAAGAAGTCAATTTTAGGGTTAAACAACCTAAATGCATTATAACGGGCAGACCTTCATAATGATGAATATTAGACCCAATATATAAACAAAATAGACATTCAGTCTTTTTTATTAATTTTTTACAAATGCCAAATAAATTTTGGAAAGTTACTATTTAGAAGTACGCAACACCATATATACTAACTTGACTTAGAAAATATTTTTTTAGTTCTAATTAGCATTCTTAGTTTTATATTATAGACGCACTAAACCTATTAAATGCAAAGAGGAAATACTACTGTTACTTGATTCTATGGGGCACAGGTATTTGGGCATTGACCTAAAAGTTTTTATACTTAAATGCGTTTTTCTTAACACAAAAATGTGTTTTAATAAACACATTAAAAAATTACAAATTTTAAAAAAATAATGAAATGATTTAAATAATTTTATTTTGTTTTTAGTATGTAGTTTTATCACATTTTTCTATAATATAACATATAATACGGGGCTTTTAACACTTTTAACATGCGTAAAATATGACTGACTATACAGGGTTCTAGATATTTTTAGATAATTTTTGATTTTTCAAAATAATAAAAAATGTTTTCGCACAGACCTTAATAATATTTGTGTTTGTTTGATCTGGTGCTCTCCCTTCTTAGCTAAAATTTAGGTATTTCTACAGAAGCGTTCGTATGTAAAAAAAAAGGTGGGGTTGTTATTCAGCGATATTTTATCTATATAAAATAAATGCTGCTTACTCAAAAATAGCCGGCTGGTTCAAGAAAAGTCGATTTAAACAGGCAATTTCACTTTTTTCGGTTTTAGTAGTTTCACTTTTTCATTGTAAATTTAATAATGGTAGTAATTAACAAAATCAAACTATTATGGTCTGGTCAACATTCTTGTCCTTTTTTGATACTGTTAAATTTTACACATTAACATATTCTAATATAGTGTGGCAATGTGTCCCAAAAATTATGCAAAATTGATTTTAAAAATTTTGTAAAAAAGTCATACGAAATCCCAAATTTTTTTAAAATCATATTTTTATTAACATTATTATTCAATATATTATAAAATTTTTCAGAAAATTCAAAAAGATATGTTTTTGAGCTATTTGTGTTAAACTTGACTTTTAATTTGGTAACTTAAAAAAAATTTTTAAATACTTTGCATAAAGTACCATGATCTCAAAATAAAAATATGACCCTAGCTACAGAAAGGCAGCCGCCCCAAATTTTTTTGCAAAAACGAAAAATTTCACGGTCGTACTATATCAAAAAATTTAGTTTTATCAAAGTCCTAGACCTGTTATAAATAAATTTCAGCCAACTATGAAAAAGTTTGTCGATTTGAGGTGGAATTGACTCATATAATTCTATTAAAAAACGAAAAACTTCTTTATTATAAAAAACTATTTCTGCAGTCGTCGTGATCAATAAAGCTGAATTAAGCACACATCAATCAGATTACGGGCTAAATTGCCGTACTACCGTAGCCTCTAATCTATACAATGATTGCGGAAGGTGTTTGCTCATAAACCAGAAATAGGTGTTGAATTGGTAGATTTCGGCTATTGTACTCGACTGGGTTTCAGATCCGGGAAATTGTAATATTATTGTGGGTAACTTGCTGGTCTTTGTTCCGAGTTGGTCATTTCTCTTTTGAGGGGCTGCGTCGGGTTCTACAGGTGGTTTAATATCAGTTGTAGATACATTCAGTTTTTCTCCAGTTCAGTCTCACCGGAATCCTAGTGGGCCTTCGCAGCCAAAGCAACCCCATAAAAACTGAACAGTTTCATATTGCACACCACCCCTCCATGCCTAAATTCGTTGTTGATCTGTTTTATGTTTTAGAAACGCTTGTTTTGTTCGTACTTGGGAATTTGTTGAGTTGGCGTTTTTTGAAGTAAAATTGCGGATTATTTCTTGAATGTTAATGTTGCTCAGTTGCCGACGGAGAGTAATCACTGGAGAATTTGCCGAATTGAAGTCAATGATCAGTTGCATACTATAACGCGGTGGTGGAAGGGGGATGTAATAGATAACGAGTCGATTATCCTATATACAAGCCTCAGAGAATATGCATGGGAATATGTTTATATTGTAGAATGTCTCGCTGTCATTTTAACGTTTTCTCTCTCAGGAAAGACCTACATTACTTTCGACGGCCGATCGGCAATGATTTTGCGTATACAAAATGTTTTTTAAAGAAGATTTTTTTTTAAAAGGTTCTGATGTGGTTGGCGGCACAATTTATTAGGTATTTATCGTTTTATCTAATTATATAAATTATTTAAGTGTATTGTGACCGAATATGCAGTATGGTTTAACTATTAATTCATTATTAAATCCAGTAAAAACTTCTAAAAATGTAAGCCACTATTCTAAAAATAGTTATAAATATATATTCTGATTAAAACATAAATTTTTTTATTATGAAAAAACTATTTCTGCAAAGTCAAATATACGCTGAATATTTAAGACATCGATCGCTCAGCAGAATAATTAGGAATTTATTCTGGTGGCTAAAAATAAATACTATTATTTGTGAATGTATGGATAAAATAGTTTGATATATGCTTTATGGAATAAGAATTAAATTTGATATTATATTCAAATATATATTTAATTCGTTGTTAAAGCTTTGTATATATAAAACTATTTCTGCAAGTCGTGATGATTAGCCTATCAATATTATACAAATAATTTTTTATTACTTTTTAAATATTCTAAATATTTTATTACTTTAAATATCTAAATATTAACTAAGTAATTATTAGACTTTTCGTTAAATTCAGAATTCATTCATCAGTTACGACAGTTTAATAATTTCAACTCCGTTTTTCAATTAAAATGTATTTTAATTTCTTTTCGCCAAACTTAACAATACATTTGCAAATGAACGCATTAAAAAAATTTCTCGAAAATGTAAAAAATACATATAGCCAATCTGCTCATTTATTAAAAATTTTAAATTTTTTACCTTGACATTGAACGCATTTTAACATTCAATTTTTAGATTAGCATTTAAATAGTTTTTATAAAAAGATGTTTTTAAAATTAAAAATTTTTTACCTCAAATTTTTGTTTTTTTTTTCGCCAAAAACAGGTTCGATCGTGCCTAACATAAATTTTGATAATAAAAATGGGCGCAAAATTATTCACTCATTTTTTAAAAATTCATTTTTTTTTCTTCAAAAAATTTTTTAAAACTATTATTTTAGAAAACTTTTAAATAAAGTAATTATAAAGATTGGCGATAATTAAATGTCAAAATGTAAAAATTTAATAAAAAATTTTTATAATAAAAAATTACAAATGAGTCAAACGCCCTAAATTTAAATTTATTCAAAAAAAGCATCTATTAAGTATCGCGCAAGCGGTTTTAATTTTCAACATTGTAAATTTTCGAATTTTATTTTTTTCTAAATTTTTTATTAAATTTTATTATTTTCGTATTTTTATTTTGCATAAATTAAATTTGGCAATTTAAAAATTTGTTTTTTATTACAAAAATAAAAAATTACTTTAATTTTCAAAAATTTTACGATAAAAAATCACTTTGCACGTGCCCTATTTATTAGCGCTGCGGCTAATTTTTCAAAACTGTAAAAAAATATTTTTAAAATAGCGGCTAATATTAAAAAATGAGAATTTAGTTTTTTGGCCGTTTTAAGATTATGTTTTAAAAAATTTTTTTTTAGTCAGTTTCAACGTTTAAATGCGAGCAATTTTTCAAATGTTTTTTTTTCCACTAGCCGGCGCCGGTATTTTCCATGAATGATTTGTTTTATTGCTGAATGTTCAAAAACTCAAATCAAAAGAAACTTCAAAATGCCATAAAATTATATGATGCCTCGAGAGGCCACATCTAATGATCCTGCACTTCAAATTTCATGGCCATCGCTACGTTCTCTGAAATTCATGCAAATGATATGGAACAAGTTTAAACATTTGTAGTAAAAAATTGGAGTGACATGATATAAGCTTTGTCTTTTACTGAATATAGCTCCTGAAAAACAGAAACGAAAAAAATTGCTCAGCAGTATCAAAAAAAGAATATATTTGCAATGTACAGACTTTTGAAAAGATTAAAGTACTCTTTATGAAAAAACAGCAATGTTGTATATAAATTAAACAGATAGTAGTCTTTATTAAAGGATGAGCAAATAAGGAATGAAAGAATTAGTATAAAAACACTAGTTAAAATTATTTTTTATGAAAGTTTGCTGTGGTAGCCAGCAGGTATAATTTTTATTACTAATATTTTGTGAGAAAGATGATTTGAGAAGCTTGTTCTGTTTTAGTATTATTATAAGCAGAAACTGAAAAATCACAGTATGATGATAAGGTTGCAGGTCCAAAGTAAAGCAAGAATTCACAAAAAGAACCAGTATTAAATTATAATATAAAATTAATAGGCTTTTGACTAGATATAGAACGGAGATTTTGTTCTTCCGTTCTACCATGATCCCACAGTTCTTTGATCAATTGAAACAAAAAGTTAATAAATTTAAAATTTTTTAAAATAATTTTATATATGAGATATTATGATAAACTTTTAATTTTCAATTTTTTATTTAAATAATTTTATTATTATTTTATTTTTAAATGATTTAAGTTGGTTTAATTTATTATTACTCAAAAGATATAAATTAAAGTAAATAATTTTTTGTATAAGGGAACATCAATAATATTTTTTTTCTATCTTTGTTTTAAAATAATCATATATTATTAGGATTATATGAATAAATTTTATAAATTAAATTAAAAATTTAGAAATATTATTAGAGAATATGTAAAAATTTTTGTCAATGGTAGTATTTTAATCTAATCAGTATATTTGTTTTTAAAATTTCTGTCTGGCCTAACATTTCGGTATTAATTTACAAGTTGTGAAAAGGAAAGGCACCTGATTTAACAAAGCTAGTTATGTCACTTAAATCCAATAGTAAATATTTTTGTAGTTTTTAATATATTTATTATGCTTATTTTAATAAAAAACAAATATAGATCATGCCTAAGACTCCCAATATAGGAAAGTAGTCTATTTATGTTACCTAAAGTAGACCAATATAAATGCAGACGTATAAAATATGTACTTATATTTTTTCTTAAGGAGTGACTTTTATATTTTTTGACAAATATGATACAAATATTGATAAAATGAAAAAGATAAAAAATGGCCAGTGCGGTTTTCCTTGTTCTTGAAAACTCTGCAAGTTTTGTTTAATATAATTAATAAATATCAAATAAATTGTTTTATTTCACCATTATTCAATATTTTATATTTAATGTTCGCTTTTTCCTCCGTAATATAGCATGGAAAAACTAGCTGAATTTTTTTAAATAATTTTAAGTCCACTCAGTTTTGCTTCGATAAGGCTACAATTTGATTTATAGTAACATTAAAACTTTAGATTTTCGTTCAAAAAAATATATCATTTACCAAATTGATGGTTAATTGGGCTTATAATAAGGTATCTAAAATACTAGAAACGGTTCCTAATATTTTATTAACTTGACATTACCAAATTCCTATATTATATGCAGCACATTTATAAAGAAAGTAAGTTTAATAAAAAAAGTTAAATTCAGTCAGCAGTATTCCTCAATTTATGAATGGTATAAACAAAAAAGTGAACATGAAGTTTGTGTTTTTCACGGGGGTGAAAATATCCAAATGAAAAATTTTCATTTACAAAAAATGAATATTCCTCATTTTAATAAAAGAATCCCAGTTTTTATTTTTTTAAAACGGAGTTTGATAGTATTGATGAATCTTCTTTCTTTTTTCAACAGGAATTTTTTTTCAGAGTCGGAGTGAGGTTTTTTGAAAACTTAGCTTTTTTATATGTAATAGTTCATGTTTGCTATTTTTACATTTTATTATACAATGTACTTTTCATAAGTTTTTTAAAGAACCAAGCTTAAATTTATTAATTTTTTTACAATATTTCTTAATTCTGTATTTGCATAAATCCCATTTCTAATTAATTACACTCCGTAGCTATACTATATAGTGGTTCTTCTTCTTAAAAATTTTCTGAAAAAATATGCAAAATTTTTTGTCTCGTATTTTGGCCAAAATTAGAAAACTTCATATATAGCAGATTTGCATATTAATCCAATGCAATACTTGTGGGCGGTCAAAAATGAATATTGTGTTTTATACACAAAACTATTGGTATTTTTAAAAATTTTGCGGCAAATGCAGTGATCGGTGCCCGCCCTAGCATTTCATTTAAAGTAAAAACGTTAGGTAAGAAACACCTAAAATTTAAAATACATATTTTATGCATTAAATTTAGATTTAAAGAAATTTCTTATATTATTTTTTACTTACTATCTGAATTTATATAGATAGCTGTATAATTTAAACTTCTGCTTATTGATTTATATACAAGCTTCGCCCACTTAATTCAGATAGGCCTAAGTAGATAAAATAAATTTTGTGTGGTCACAAAGATAAATGATCTATTCATATAATTAATTAATCAATTTTCTAATATAATTTTTTTTATTACTAAATTGAATATTACTATAAAGTTGCGAAAGTAGTGAAACTTGTCGGGATGATTCTTCAATATTTGAGAATATGTTAAAGTCGTTTCAGGAACGCCTAATCGCGGTTTTTAAAGCGGTTGAGGCATATTACAGAAACTGTTTAAATTTTTTCGCTATTTTGCAGCCGGTGGCAGCATCACGTTCCTGATGGACTACTCGCCCTGGGATAAATGGTATATGATCCTGGCCTTAAATAAAAAAATGAGAATTTATTATACTAAAAAATACAAAAGAAAACAAATGCATATGCAGATCTGAATTATCGCATATTTTTGCAGTCATAAGTAACAAGAGTATATATTAAGACTTTTTTTTTTAACTTCTTAAAAGTCCAATATATCATGGTTTTTTTGTCTATTAATATATAAATGCAGAAATTCCAGATTTTTTACTTTTCAATTAAGTTCACTTGGCTATTCAGCTTGTTCGGAGAAGCCATTTGGAGCTCATTTGAGGAGAAAAGAAACAAAATGCATTTTTTTGAGGGTTATTCATTTTTAAAATGTAAATTTTTTGAGGTGAGTTGCAAGAGAAAAAGGATATTTTTTCATTTTTTCAAATAGGGGGAAAATGGTAAGAGTTGTTCAAAATATGGCTAATTTTGCCAAAAATTTTGAACTGTAACTCTTTTACAAATTATTAAACACTGTATTTGCGTCCTCTTTTAGCCAATTTATAATAAGTTTTTGTAATTTTTAAATTTGTTTATTTGTATTTTTAGATGCTTATAACACAAGGTTTACGAATAACTGCCAGTAAATCAAATATTTGAACCTCACAAAACTACTAAACAACCCCATTCTTATAATTTGAAAATTATTTACCCAATTCTCAAATAAAATCATATATATTATTATAATTTATTTTAGCTACAATTTTTAATTTATTCAATAAATATATTTAACACATCAAATGTAATTATAAAATTATAGGTATTTTTACGAAATCATAAATTTATTGATGTTGCTTTTTATTTATTGCATAGGATTAATTTAATGTATAAAACGACTAATCAGTTTTTTTTTATAAATCTTGAGATCGTATTGCATTACGGTTAACAAACCTTAGCTCATCAGTTTTGATATTGTACTCTCTTCTCTTTAGGAATAGAATTTTACTACGGTTATGGTTTTTAAGATCAATAACGCTTAGAAATTTTCAAATGTTAAGGAAAAATAGAAAATAAATAGTTTAATAAGCTAGCTATTATTACAAAATTCTTTTTTGGTAATGTATAGATTTAATCATAAATTTGCTAACTTCCTTTTTTACTACTATTTTTATTTGAAAGATTCTTTCATAACTTCTTTCTTTTCCTGTATCCTTGAACTTCGTCCAAAATATCTCACGATCATATAGTGCGAAAAACAGAAAATGCAGTATATTGCAACGTGAAACAATAGGCATAGTGGCGCATAAAAAAGGGAAAGTAAGTTTTATTGAAAATACGTGTCAACAAATTATCAATGTCAGAAAAAATAAGCTTAATGAAAACATAGATGTATTACATCCCAATGATAGCCTTGCCTTATATATTTTTTCCGTTTTTCGTAGTTTTTTCCATTTCGCCTCCTTAAATAGTTCATATCAAAACTTTCAACATATTTTTTACCAGACGAATACCGCAAAAAGAAAAATTTCTAAAGAATCTTTTCAATATAAAAAATTCTCTTACATTACCATTTAGATAATAAAATGTATTTCGTCACTTAAATACGACACGATATTTTTCGGTTTTGGGCACAATATCATTTGAAGTTTAAATTCTTGAAAGTTTAGCTAATGAATATGCATAAAATTTAATTTCTTTTGTTTTTTAAATCTTTCGTTTTTTTTTCGGACATATTTCTTCCAAAAAATTTTTTATTAGTTTAGAAAATTTGTATACGAATTTCAGAAAGTAGTTGATCTTTGTTTAAAAAAATTTGCTGACCAAAAAATGTGCCAATATATACATATTCATACAGGCATTGTATTTTTCTCAATCGTCTTAAGGCATCATTTTTTGCTTCATGTTTAAAAATGGTAAAAATAAGCATTTAATTTGTAAATGAAACATATCACAATCTTGGGATTGAAAAATTAAAATTCAATCAGATTTAATCAAATAAACACACTTAACCTTACTTCTCTTGATTGGCTAAAGATACCTCAGCAGCAAAACAACTCTGTGGTACGGCGCATCACATGCAGAAGGCTTGACCTCAATTTGCATAGTTTTTTCTTTGAAAATGCAATTTCTTTCTTGAAGCTGCTTAAAGGCAAAATTCCTTATTCCACGTCCTAAAATGAGAATAAGAACCTGTTTCAGTCGGGAATTATTTGGCTTGCTCGGGTTAAAGAGTAAAAACCCTTTAGGATATTGCCCTAATATCGGGAAAGTGTATGTGGACTTTACACCTAATTGTTTGCTATTTTGATTTTTTAAAAATGTCTATCGCGTAAATACTGGCAAACATCCATATCTAATTGGATGAAGGTTTTTCTTTACCCAGCACGAAGCTTTTTTTACTTGGAAAAAAATGCAATCATTCTTGAAGTGCTGATATATCGTCTGTTTGCAAAAGGCCCCAGTCAATAAAAGCCTAAAGTGAGAAGCTCAAGCGAAAATTGCCTGTGTGTGAACAACACCCTCGGCAATACATCGTTTTTACTCGTGTTAAAAAAGTCAAAAGATTTTCGCGTGTATGTCAGTTTTATAGGTGGGGAATATGGGAAAATTCATTTTTTTATAAAATAATTCTATCATTGTGCAGTATATTTATGTATATGGCAAAAAAAGTGAATCACTTTTTACCGTATATTACACAGTTCGTTGATTTATGTCCTATTGTTTTTTTTCATATTTTACACTACTATTGTTCCGATGGATTACTAATTTTTTTTGTCTTGCAAATAGCAGACACTCTTAGTTATCACTTCCATTTACCAACAACGCCATACTTTTAACAATCCTATAACGGCGCGGGCATAGAATTGGGGACAAGGCGGAGGGGGGCGAGGGAGGTTTCGGGGGGAACACACGGGTTATATTAATACACACCGTATTTTTTTTCCTAGCAAAAAGTGGGTAGTTTGCAACCAATTTCTTTGACTTAATTTTGGCCGGGTTATAAATAGGGCCGAAATAACTTGGCCTAGATTGAAATGTAATGGGGATTATAGGTCAAAGTCGACGCTAAGCTTGCCCGGACCTGTGAAGGCCAGCCTATAAGACGGCCGACGAAATTTGACTGGCCAGGCCTGAGATAGGCAAAAAATGAACCCGGCTGGGCAAATTTTTAAAATCTTACTCCTTATTTTTTTTAACTATTGTTAACTAATATTAATAATGATAAACACGACAGAAGTACTATTTCTGCTCTCTGTTCTTTATTGATTATTTTAATACATAATTTTAGTTTTAATATTTCATTTGGAATTGTGAGCCGGCCAAAAATTGAAAACTCAATTCAGGGTCGCGCCTAAATTGAAACAATGTCGTGCGGGCCGGATCACGGCCGTTGAGCTCTATTGTGATACACCAATATCAAAAACATAGCCAACAAAGTATTAAAGTTAAAAAACTTAAAATTAATTTTTGCAATATATATTGACTTAAATATTGATATACTAAAACTGACCAATTTGTCACGAAACGTAAATCTATAAAATAACGATCCATAAAATTAAAAGCAGATCAATTACAGTTTCCAATACGTTTTGTAAGACAATAACATATATAAAACAATATAAAACTAAAGATACCCATGGACTCCTTTGCATTTTCGGGTTACAAATTTCTCACCCTACCAGTTGCGGTTAAAAAATTTGTTAAAAAATTGCGCGATTGATAGTGACTAGTTTTTTTTTTGAAATTAAATTTTTTAGGTATTAACTGGCAAATTAAATTATATTTTATATTAGGCTGCGGCTAGTGGAAAAAAAATTTTGACGCAAAAAATTGCACGCATAGGTATAATATTAAGGCGGCTAGAAAAATTTAAAAATTAAAAATTTTAAATTCTTTTGAAAAAAAAATTTTTAAAAAAAAATATATTGTTAAGCATAATCCCAAAACGACTAAAAACCTATTCATCTTTTTGATATTGCTGCTAAAATTTTTTTATTTTATTATTAATTATACAATTTTGAAAAAGTATTAGCCGTAGCCTTAGCCGCAGTAGAAAAAAATGTTACATGAAATGAATGATGAGCGATTAGCTTTGTTATTCTATCTCTAAGAAATTATTTAAGTTTAATATACGTTTCAATTCAAAATTTTTATGAATGTTAAAATTAGAGATGAAGTGGGCTTGTAAAAAATCTAATTTTATACCTTCAATTTCGAGAGTTTTAAACAATATAGACTTTATTTTTTACTTAAAAATTGCCTTTTTTTCAAACTTATAAGAGTTAATGTACACTTCAAAATTTATTTACCACAAAGTAGAAAAAATCTACCGGAAAATTTAATCTATACAACATTGAATAAATCCTTAACAAACTAAATGTACAAATGTTTTTAATTTATTTATGTTATAAATTAAAATAAGGTCTATATATAAATGGAATAGAATTAGAGTTAAGATCAAATTTAATTTAATATTAAATTTTGCTTATGGGTTAAAATGACCTAAAGGCCGCTTTAAACATCAGTAAGTTGAATTGAGGCTAGAACAAACTTTTTTTTTTAATTAGTAAAATTAAAACATTATAACAGCTGGATTCTTTATAAATAAATTTAGATTTTTTATTGACTTCCATTCCACGCTCATATTTTTTAATTTGATTCCTTATTTTTAGTCTCATCAAAAATTTTCAGCTCCTCGGCAAGGGCATATGGGATTTACCCCCAAGAAAAGAAGCCGAAGGCAATGGCGCATGTTAAGTCTTTTCCTAAAGATGATCCCTCTAAACCTATTCATTTGACTGCTTTCATTGGCTACAAAGCTGGGATGACCCACATTGTTCGAGAAGTTGACAAACCCGGCTCAAGTTTATATAATTGTAGTTTATTTCTAAGAGGTTAACAAGAAGGAAGTAGTTGAAGCCGTGACTAAAATTTCAATAACATTTTGGAGCTGTTGGCTATATAGAAACTCCTAGAGGGTTACGTACCTTTAAAACTATATTTTCTGAACACATTAGTGAAGAATGCAAAAGAAGATTTTATAAAAATTGGTAAGATTCTTGGGTTTTTATTTTAATTATTAATTATATTTGGTTAGGCAGATTTATTAAATGGTCTGTGCCAAAACACATAATATATGGTATTTTTGGCCTTTTATATTGTAATTTTTATACTGTTTTATTATTGCTTTAATTGGCATGTGCCACCCATATATTTTTTAAAAAATTATAATAAATTAAATTTTAATCTGATTTTGAAGTTTGAATAATTCTCTAAATAAATTGGCCAAGTTTGAATGTCTGTAATGACTAATTAAGAAGTCATTTGAAAATTTAGCATTTGTTATTGATTATTTGTTTAATGCCTTTGGAAATATTTTACAATATTGATGACTTTAACCTTATTTTTTAGGTATAAATGTAAAAAGAAGGCATACACCAAATATGCACTTAAATGGCAAGATGAATAGGGTAAAAAGAAATTGATCAAGATCTTGAAAAGATGAAAAAATATTGTTCCACTATTAGAATACTTGCACATACACAAGTAAATATATAACTTGACATTTATACAATACAATATGTTAATAATTTAAAATAATTTGTTTTTAATAGATGAAGTTGTTGGGCGCAAAGGGCAAAAAAAGTCCCATATAATGGAAATTCAAGTAAATGGTATTATAGTTTTAAGAAAAGGTTGAATGGGTCAAGAATCATTTTTTTTGTCAAGTCCCTGTTTCATCCATATTTTCACAAGATGAGATGATTGATGTTATTGGAGTTACCAGGGTAGAGGCTTTAAAGGTAAACAAACCTATTTTAAGGTTTCTAAGAATTATTTAAGTTAACATAATTTAAAATTTATTTTTCATAGATTTTAAAGTTTTTAATATAATTATTTGTATAACTTATATAGGTGTTACCTCCAGATGTCATACCAAAAAGTTGCCCCAGAAATATTAAAGGCTTAAGCAGTGTTGCTTGTATTGGTTCTGCAACTGTGAATTGAAACACCTTACTGGGATGCCAAGAACCAATACAAGCAACTTTTCTTAAGCCTTTGTGTGTCTTCCTGGGCAACTTTTGGTATAAAATATCTGGAGGTAACACCTATATAAGTTATACAAATAATTATATTAAAAAACTTTAAATCTATGAAAAAATAAAATTTTAAATTATGTTAACTTAAATAATTCTTAGAAACCTTAAAATAGGTTTGTTTACCTTTAAAGCCTCTACCCCTGGTAACTCCAATAACATCAATCATCTCATCTTGTGAAAATATGGATGAAACAGGGACTTGCTTCTCAAAATGATTTCCCTGACCCATTCAACCTTTTCTGCAACTGTGCCACCATTTACTTGAATTTCCATTATTATATGGACTTTTTTTTGCCCTTTACGAACAACTTCATCTATTAAAAACAAATTATTTTAAATTATTAACATATTGTATTGTATAAATGTCAAGTTATATATTTACTTGTGTATGTGCAAGTATTCTAATAGTGGAACAATATTTTTTCATCTTTTCAAGATCTTGATCAATTTCTTTTACCTAATTCATCTTGCCATTTAAGTGCATATTTGGTGTATGCCTTCTTTTTTACATTTATACCTAAAAAAATAAGGTTAAAGTCATCAATATTGTTAAAATATTTCCAAAGGCATTAAACAAATAATCAATAATTTATGTTAAATTTTCAAAATGACTACTTAATTAGTCATTACAGACCATTTCAAACTTGGCCAATTTATTTAGAGAATTATTCAAACTTCAAAATCAGATTGGAAATTTAATTTATTATAATTTTTAAAAAATATATATGGGTGGCACAAACAATTAAGCAATAATAAAACAGTATAAAAATTACAATAATTAAGGCCAAAAAATACCATATATTATGTGTTTTGGCACAGACCATTTAATAAATCTGCCTAAACCAAATATAATTAATAATTAAAATAAGAAACTTAAGTCTTACCAATTTTTATAAAAATCTTCTTTTGCATTCTTCACTAATGTGTTCAGAAAATATAGTTTAAAAGGTACGTAACCTCTAGGAGTTTCTATATAGCCAACAGCTCCAAAATGACCATTGGAGGTGCCTCAAATTATAGTCACGGCTTCAACTACTTCCTTCTTGTTAACCTCTAAGAAATAAACTACAATTATATAAACTTGAGCCGGGTTTTGCTCAACTTCTCGAACAATGTGGGTCATCCCAGCTTTGTAGCCAATGAAAGCAGTCAAATGAATAGGTTTAGAGGATCATCTTTAGGAAAAGACTTAACTTTGCCCCTTAAGTTTCGACTTCTTTTTCTTGGGGTAAATCCCATATGCCCATGCCGAGGAGCTGAAAATTTACGATGAGACTAAATAAGGAATCAAATTCAAAATTACCATGAGCGTGGAATGGAAGTCAATAAAAAATCTAATTTGTGTATAAAGTCAGCTGTTATAATGTTTTAATTTTACTAATTAAAAAGTTTGTTCTAGCTTCAATTCAACCACTGATGTTTAAAGCGGCCTTAAGGTCATTTTAACTCATAAGCAAAATTCAATATTTAAATTAAATTTGATCTTAACTCTAGTTCTATTCTATTTATATATAGACCTTATTTTATCTCTATAACATAAATAAATTATAAACATTTGTACATTTAGTTCGTTAAGAATTATTCAATGTTGTATAGATTAAATTTTCCGGAGTAGATTTTTTTCTACTTTGTGGTAAATAAATTTGAGAGTGTACATTAACTCCATAAGTTTGAAAAAAAAAAAAAAAGGCAATTTAAAAGTAAAATATAAAGTCTATATTGTTTTAAAAACTCTCGAAATTATGAAGGTATAAAATTAGGATTCCTTACAAAACCCACTTCATCTCTAATTTTAACATTCGCAAAAATTTTGAATTAAAACGTATATTAAACTTAAATAATTTCTTAGGGATATAGAATAGCAAAGCTAGTCGCTCATCATTCATTTCATATAATATTTTTCTACTGGGGGCTAAGGCTGCGGCTAATACTTTTAAAAATTGTATAATTAATATCTCTAAAATAAAAAAAATTTTAAAGCGGCTAATATCAAAAGATGAATAGGTTTTTTAATCGTTTTAGGATATGCTTAACAAAATATTTTTTTTTTAAAAATTTTTTTTCAAGAAATTTAAAAATTTTTTAATTTTTTAAATTTTTTCTAGCCGCCTCAATATTATTCCTATGCGTCCAAATTTTTGCGTCGAAATTTTTTTTTTCCACTAGCCGCAGCCTAATATAAAAATATAATGTAATTTGCCCGTTAATACCTAAAAAAATTTAATTTCAAAAAAAACTAGTCACTATCAATCGCGCAATTTTTTAACAAATTTTTTTAACCCGGCAATAGGGTGAGAAATTTGAAACCCGAATGTCACAAAGGAGTCCATGGGTATCTTTAGTTTTATATTGTTTTATATATGTTATTATCTTACAAAACGTATTGGAAGCTGTAATTGATCTGCTTTTAATTTTATGGATCGTTATTTTATAGATTTACGTTTCGTGACAAATTTGGTCAGTTTTAGTATATCAATAAAATTTAAGTCAATATATATTGCAAAAATTAATTTTAAGTTTTTAACTTTAATACTTTGTTGGCTATGTTTTGATATTGGTGTATCCAATAATAGAGCTCAAACGGCCGTGATCCGGCCCGCACGACATTGTTTCAATTTAGGCGCGACCCCGGAATTGAGCTTCCAAATTTGGGCCGGCTCACAATTCCAAATAAAATATTAAGAAGCTAAAATTATGTATTAAAATAATCAATAAAGAACAGAGTAGAGAATAGTACTCTTTATCGTGTTTATCAATATTAATATTAGTTAACAATAGTTAAAAAAAATAAGGAGTAAGATTTAAAAATTTGCCCAGCCGGGTTCGTATTTTAGCCTATCTCAGGCCTGGCCAGTCAAATTTCGTCCCGGCCGTCTTAGAGACTGGCCTTCACAGGTCCGGGCAAAGTTTTCGCGCCGACTTTGACCTATAATCCACACTACATATCAATCTAGGCCGCAACAAACCGGCCCTATTTTAGGCCCGGCCAAAATTAAGTCAAAGAAATTAATTCGCAAGCTATACATTTTTTTGCCAAATTTCAAAAAAAACGTGGAGTGTATTAATATAACCCGTGTGTGGCCAAAAGAATCCCCTCCCCCGCTCCCCCCCCCCGCCTTTGATCTCTAATTCACATACCCACGCCGACATAAGTTGTAAAAAGTAGAGCCTTTGGCATTGTTGTTAAATGTTATCGTGTCTACAGCTGCAAAAACGGAGTAATGGGTAATAAATCGGACCAATAGTAGTTAAAATATGCGTTAAATCAATAGGACATAAATCAAATTTTTTTTGAACTGTGTAATATACGGGTAAAGTGACTCATTTTTTTTTGCCATAGTTTTAAATATACTGCACAGTGCAATAGACATTTTTATAAAAAAACAATTGAGGTTGAGGTTTTCCTCATATCCTTCCACCTATAAGGCGACATACCTGGTGTAGGTCTTTGACTTTTTTAACACGAGTAAAGCAATTAATATTGCCAGAAGGGTTAGATTTGTTCACACGCAGGCGACCTAGTTTTTCGCTTAGGCTCTCACTTTAGGCATATTGTTTGGGGCCTTTTGCCTAAGCAGGCAACTAATCAACTCAAAAGTGATTGCACATACGTCCCATTTTCTCCGAAGTAAAAAGCTTCCAGCACAGATCGAACCCAAACCTTCTCCAGGTAAGACATGGATGTTTGCCATAATTTAGCTATACCGATAGACATTTTTAAAAATCAAATAGCTTAAACAATTAGGTATAAAGTCCCACATACCTTTCCCAATATAAGGGCGCCAACATTAAGGGTTTTTACTCTTAACCCCGAGCAGAGCAAAATAATTCCGGCGGGCTATGTCGCACGCCAGGACCTAGGTTTTTAAACTATTCTCATTTTAGGCACATTATTTAAGGCCTACTGCCTAAGCAGCTTCAAAGAAGTTGCAAATTTGTACTAATTTTCAAAGAAAAGAGCTATGCAAGAATTTGAACCCAAAACCTTCTGCATGTACTGTACCGTACCACAGGGATGTTTGCTACTTAGCTACCTTTAGCCAATCAAAAAAAATGTATAGGTTGGGTATGTTTATTTGATTAAATCTGATGGCCATTGGAATTTTTTCCAATCCCAAGATTGTGATATGTTTCATTTACAAAATTCAATTCCTTCATAACCGTATGAATTTTGACACCTTAAGGCCGTGGAAAAAAATACAATGCCTGTATGAATATATATATATTTAACACATATTACACAGGTCAACAAATTTTTAAGAGTATGAGTTAACAACAAAGATCAACTGCCATCTTAGGGATTTTGAAATTCGTATACCGTTTTTCTAATCAAATAGTAGGTCAGCTATAAAATTTTGGAAAATATGTCAAAAAAAAACAAAAGATTTAAAAAAACAAAGAAATTGAATTTTTATGCATATTCATTAGCTAAACTGTTAAATTTAAACTTCAAATGATATTATTATTTAAAACCGATAATATATCGTGTCGTATTTAAGTGACGCGAAATACTTTTTATTATCTAAATGCTAATGTAAGAGTGGTTTTTATATTAAAAAAAGATTCTTAAATTTTTTTTTTTACGGTATTCTTGACGCAAAAAATCTGTCAAAAAAGGGCAATTTTTTTGATATGAACGGATTTAAGGAGGCGAAGTGGAAAGAAACTACGAAAAACGGAAAAAATATATAAGATAAGGCTTATCATTGGGATGTATGCTTCTATGTTTTCATTAACTTATTTTTTCTGACATTGATATTTGTTGACCTGTGTTATAAAACTACTTTCCATATTTTATGCGCCACTATAACTATTGTTTCGTTGCAATATATACAAATTTCTGTTTCCCCTCGCACTATATGATCGTCGAATATTTTGGCCGAAATTTTGGACAAACCTGGAAGAAAAAAGAAGTTATGAAAGAATCTTTCAAATAAAATAGTAGTAAAAAAGAAAGTTAACAAATTTATGATTAAATCTATACATTACAAAAAGGTTACGTAATATTAGAAATTCTTATTAAACAATTTATTTTCTATTTTTTTTTCCTTAACATTTAAAACAGCTAAAATGAGTTCTAAGGTATGATCTTAAAAACCATAACAAAAAAACACCGTAATTATGTATCGTAAAAATTCTATTCCCTAAAAGAAAAATCAGGGGCCCTAGTTGAAGAGGTACAATATCAAAACTGATGTGAGCTAAGGTTTGTTAACCGTAATGCAATACGATCTCAAGTTATAAAAAAACTTGATTAGTCGTTTTATACATTAAATTAATCCTATGCAATAAATAAAAAAGCAACATCAATAAATTTATGATTTCCGTAAAATACCTATAATTTTATAATTACATTTGATGTGTTAAATATATTTATTGAATAAATTAAAAATTGTAGCTAAAATAAATTATAATAATATATATGTTTATTTGAAAATTGGGTAAATAATTTTTAAAATTATAAGAATGGGTTGTTTGTAGTTTTGTGAGGTTCAAATATTTGATTTACTGGCGGATTATTCGTAAACCTTGTATTATAAGCATCTAAAAAATACAAATTAAATAAACAAATTTAAAAATTACAAAATCAACTTATTATAAATTGGGCTAAAAAAGAGGGGACGCAAAATACAGTGTTTTAATAATTTGTAAGAGTTACAGTTCAAAATTTTTGGCAAAATTAGCCATATTTTGAACTCAACTCTTCACCATTTTTACCCCCCCCTATTTGAAAAAATGAAAAAAATATTCCTTTCTCTTGCAACTCACCTCAAAAAAATTCCTAATTTTAAAAATGAATAGCCCTCAAAAAAATGCATTTTGTTTCTTTTTCTCCTCAAATGAGCTCAAATGGCTTCTCCGAACAAGCTGAATAGCCAAGTGAACTTAATTGAAAGTAAAATCCTGGGATTTCTGCGTTGTTAATGTTAATAGATACAAAAAAGCCATGATGCTAATGTTGGACTTTTTAAAGTTAAAAAAAGTCTTAATATATACTCTTGTTACTATATTTGCAAAAATATGCGATAATTCAAGGTCTATATGCATTTAACTCCCTTTTACAATTTATTCTTTTGTAAATTTTTTTAGTATAATAAATTCTCATTTTTTTATTTAAAATTAGGATCATATACTAACCATTTATCCCAGGGTGTATCCATCAGGAAAGTAAGGCTGTGACTTCTTTGCCACCGGCAAATGAAGAAGCAGAATTTTTGCTTAGAAAATTTAAACGAGTTTTCTAGTAACTATACCTCAACCGCTTCTAAAAAAAAACTGCGATTGGAGTTTACGTTCCCTGAAAACGACTTTAATATTCTCAAATATTGAAAGAATCATCCCGACAGGACTTTTTTAAAAAAACTTACTTTCGCAACATATAAGTAATATTCAATTTAGTAATAAAAAAAATTATATTGGAAATTGTTAATTAATTATATGAATAAGATCATTTATCTTGCGTGACCACACAAAATTTATTTTATCTCTTTGCAAGGCCTATATCGCAGACAAGTATGGAACGAAGCTTATTATAAATCCAATAAGCAGAAGTTTAAATTCTACAATATCTGTGTAAACTCAGATAGTAAGTAAAATAATATAAAAATTTCTTTAAATCCTAAATTTAATGCATAAGTATGCTAATTTTACTTAAATTTTAGGTGGTCCTTTTACTGCCACCCCAAGCGTTTTTTTTGCCACCCCAAATGGAGAATGCTAGAATCGGGCCTGGTCACATTTCACATTGCTGCAAGGAGCCTAAAAACTCATTTTTTCCAATAGTTTTGTGTATAAAGCCCCTGTCAATCATTCATTTTGACCGCCCACAAATATTCATTGGATAATATGCAAATGCTTATATATTGAAGTTTTTTCTAATTTTTTGGCCAAAAATTACCTGAGGCAAAATTTTGCATATTTGTTTTTTCAGAGAACTTTTTAAGATTATCAAGGGGAAGAACTGCTGCCAAATTTGGGTATAATTGCTTTCGTGGTGGAGTGTGAATTAATTAAAAACGGGATTTAGTACCCAAAGAATACCAAATTAAGGAAATATTATTAAAAAGTTAATAAATTTAAGCTTGGCTCTTTAAAAAACTTATGAAAATTTTGATTATTATAATAAAATGTAAAAATAGCAAACATGAGGTTTGGCCATATAAAAAAACTAAGTTTTCCAAAAATTGCCGGAGTACCTCACTCCGACTCATTTGAAAAATTCCATATTGAAAAAAAAGAAAAAAGAAAGAGGTTCATCAATACTATCAAAACTCCGTTTTTACCAAAAAATAAAAAAACTGAGTTCTTTTTTTTATTAAAAATGAGGAATATTCATTTTTTTGTAAATGAAAATTTTTCATTTGAATATTTTTCACCCCCGTGAAAAAACGAATTCCCTCATGTTCACTTTTTTCTTTCCTCACCATTCACTAGAATTGAGGGGAATTACTGCTGACTGAATTCTTTTTTTATTAAACACTGCTATAAATATGCTGCATATAATCCCTATATGTAGAAATTTATTAATGTCAAAGTTAAATAAAATAATTAGGAATCACCGTTTCTGAATTATTTTAGATACCTTATTAACTAAGCTTAATGCCATAAATAATTTAGTAAATGATATATTTTTTGAACGAAAATCTAAAAGTTTTAATATTTTACCTATAAAATCTAAATTATTGCTTAGCTCTTTGCCCCCGAATTGTCAAGCAAATTTGGTGGACTTAAAAATTATTTAAAAAAATTCAGCTAGTTTTTTTCCATGCCTGTATTACGTTTTGGAGAGAGTAAAGCGAAATTTCATTAAATATAAAAATATTGAATAATGGTTGAAACAAAAGACTTAATTTACTGATGATTTTTATTAATTATATTAAACAAAACTTGCAGAGTTTTTCAAGAACAAAGAGAAACACACTAGCCATTTTTATCACCTTTTTCATTTTATCCAATATTGTAATTTGTATCATATTTGTCAAAAATTATAAAAAGTCCTCCTTCTTTAAGGAAAAAATATAAAAGTACATATTTTACATACATAACAATATTCAGATCTACTGTACAACCTTATAATGTCTAATCCCTACTAAGGTGTATAAATCTTATAGATACCTACTTTCCCTATATTGGGAATCTTAGGCATGACCTATTTGTCACATTGTAAATATTTTTTTAGTAAATAAACGCAATAAAAATATATTAAAAACTACAAAAATATTACTATTAGTTTAAAAATTGTTTCCTCAACTAGCTGTTAAGTCAAATTTTTAAGGTGCAGCTTCCTCTTGCACAACTTGTAAAATTAATACCAGATGATTAGATTAGGCAAGGAAATTTTTTAAAACAAAATATACTGATTAAATTAAAATACCCCATATTGACAAAAATTTTTGCATATTCTCTAATAACCTATTTCTAAATTTTTAATTCTTTATAAAAATTTATTCATATGTCTAATAATGTATGTTTATTTTAAAACTAAAGATAGAAAAATATTGTGATGTTCCCTGCTTACAAAAAATTATTTACTTTAATTTTTTATATCTTTGGTAATAGTAAGTAAACCAGCTTAAATCATTTAAAATAAAAATAATAATAAAATTATTTAGAATAAAAAGTGAAATTAAAAAGTTTATCATATATTATCTCATATATAAAATTATTTTTTTAAAAAATTTTAAATTTTAAACCAACTTTACTTGAATTATTTTCCAATTGATCAAAAGAACTAGTTGACCAAGGATCAATATTAGAACAAGAAGGGGCATCTCCATAAGAATTGGATTCTATATCAATCAAAGCCTATTATTTTATAATTATAATTTAATACTGGTTCTTCAATTTTTTGTGAGATTTCTTGCTGACTTTGAGATATAGCTAATTGCAGCCTTACTTCATCACTCTGTGATAAACTTTTTTTTCAGTTTCTGCCTCTTCTTTACTAAGAGCAAGAGCAAGCTGCAGCTCCAAATCTTCATCATTTGTTTCTCACCAATATTAGTAATAAAAATTATACCTGCTGGCACCACATCAACATCCTAAACTTTCTTCATAAAAAAATAATTTACCTTTGGAATGATTACTTTTTGCAAAAAATCTCTCCCCTAGCTTTAAGAGCTCTAGTTCTTTCATTCCTTAATCTTTGCTCATCCTTTAATAGGGCTACTATCTGTTTAGCCTTCTCCCTAACATTTAATCCAAGGTCTTTGTTTTCCTCATAGTACTGAAAATCTTTCAAAGTCTGTATTGCAAATATATTTTCACGACACTGCTGAGCAATTTTTTCGTTTCCTGTTTTCAGAATATATTCAAGTAAAGACAAAGCTTTATATACATGTTCTCAATTTTTTTGCCACTGTCGTTTAAACGTTTCCATATCATTTGCATAATTTCAGAGAAGGCAACAACATTATACGTTAGATCAGAAATTTGAGCCATGAGTAGGCTTGAGGGGTCCCCAAGGATCATTAGATGTGGCCTCTCTAACTTTGACTTGGGCATCGCTATAATTTTTTATAACATTTTGTATTTCTTTTGATTGGGGCTACAGACATTCGGGCAAATAAAAAATTTCATACATTCATGGAAAATGCCGTATAGGCTGCGGCTAGTGGGAAAAAAAGTTTTGACGAAAAAAAATGCTCGCATTTAAATAACGTTGGAAGCGACTAAAAAAAAATTTTTTTAGGCACTATCTTAAAACGACCAAAAAACCTAAATTCTCATTTTTTAATATTAGCCGCTAAATTTTTTATTTTAAAAATATTTTTTTTTACAGTTTTGAAAAAAGAATTAGCCGCAGCGCTTAATAAATAGGGCACGTGCAAAGTGATTTTTTATCGTAAAAATTTTTGAAAATTAAAGTAATTTTATTTTGTAATAAAACAAAATTTTTAAATTGCCAAATTTAATTTATGCAAATAAAATGCTTTTCTGAAAATAATAAATTTAATAAAAAATTTAGAAAAAAATAAAATTCAGAATTTTAATGTTACGAGAATTAAAACTCACTTTGCACGTGCCAATAGATATGCTTTTTTGAATAAATTTAAATTTAGGGCGCGTTTGACTCATTTCTTAATTTTTTTATTATAAAAATTTTTTATTAAATTTTTTACATTTTAACATTTAATTATCGCCAATCTTTATAATTAGCATTTAAAAAGTTTTTCTAAAATAATAGTTTTAAAAATTTTGAAGAAAAAAAATGAATTTTTTAAAAAAAATGAAATGGGTCTGAACACGCCCATTTTTTATTATCCAAAATTTATGTTAGGCACGTCAGACTTGTTTTTATTTTGAAAAAAATAAAAATTTGAAATTTAAAAAAAAATTTTTTTTTTAATTTTAAAAACATCTTTTATAAAAACTATTTAAATGCTAATCACAAAAATTGGAGATGTTAAAATGCGTTCAATGTCAAAAGGTAAAAATTTAAAATTTTTTTAATAAATGAAACGGGTTAGAACGCGCCCTTGGTATTTTTTTTACACTATTATTCGAGGTTTTTTAATGCGTTCATTTACAAAATAATATTATTAAAGTTTGGCGAAAATTAAAAATGCTACGTACCATTTGCTGAATTGATAAAAAAGCGGAGTTGAAATTATTAAACTGTCGTAGCCTTTGATGAATGGGTCTGGTTTGGCGAAGTCATATTTTCATAATTAGATCTTGAGTCTTAAAGTAATAAAATAATTTAGAATATTTAAAGTAATAAAATATTTAGAATATTTAAAGTAATAAAAATTATTTGTATAATATTGATGGGCTAGTCATCACGACTTGCAGAAATAGTTTTATATATACTAAAGCTTTTTTAGCTTTTTAACAGATTAAAATACTATATTTAAATATAATATCAAATTTAATTCTTATTCAATAAAAAAGCATATATCAAACCTTTTTATCCATACATTCCTAAATGATATTCTGGTGGCCTAGCCACCAGGATAAATTCCCTAATATTATTCTACTAATTGATCGATGTGCTAAATTCAGCTGTATGATCACGACTTGCAGAAATAGTTTTTCATAATAAAAGAAATTTATGTTTTAAATAGAATATATATTTATAACTTATTTTTAGAATAATTTAAATCCTAGTGGCCTAGGCCATCTAGGACACTAGTTTTTTAATAATGAATATAGTTAAACCATACCATATCCACTCTAATACATATTCGTAAGGTTATATAATGGAATAAAACATTAAATACCCTAATAAATTGGTGCCGCCAAACCCGTGGACGAACCAGGCAAAAATCAAAAACTTCTTAAAAACATTTTGGCGGCTACACCTTAAATCATTGCCGATCGGTACGTCGTTAATATTAGCAGTCTTTTATGAATATACCTTGGAGGAAGCGTTAAAATTGACAGCGAGACACATTCTATTATAAACATATTCCCATGCGTATTGTAATTCTCTGAAGGCAAACATAGGGATATCGACTCGTTATATAATTGCATCCCCCCCCCCTTCCACCACCTACGTTATGCTATACCTGAGCTGATCATTGACTTCCAATATTCTAATTCGGCACAAACTAAATTTGAATTCTCATAAATCGGCCCGAAATCCATTACTCTCAAAAATTTTAATCGGTATGAACTATTAACTGGTAACATTAACATTCAAATAATCCACAATTACCACTTTACTCAAACACCAACTCAACAAAATTCCCAAACACAGATACAAAACAAACGTTTCTAAAACATAAAACAGATCACATCAACAACAAAACCAAAGGCTTTGCAAACTTATGGAAAGGAAGGTGGTCGTGCAATAGATAACTGTTCGTTTTTCCTTATTTTTATAGGGTTGCTTTACAACTTGCGAAAGTACACGACCTAGAGTTACCAGTACGGCAAATCCCGACTGAGGCTAGGCACATCGCAGAGGAGCGTAAAAAAACCTTAATTAATTTATCTACAACTGATGGTAAACCACCTGTACACAGAACCCGACTTACATAACAGCCCGCACACAAAAAGAAATGACATAACTCGGAACAAGAGACCAGCAAAGTTCAACTTACCCGTACAATAGCAACCCACAATTTCAACGGTCTAACCAAGTCAATTACAATAACCGAAATCCCCAATTATTCAACACCTATTTCTGGTTTATGAGCAAACACTATCTTCCGCAATCATCTAATTGTATAAATTAGAGACTACGACAGGTACGATGCCCCCTGAAAAAGGAGGTGTCCTAGCCCGTAATACTAATATACTAGAAAAATTGATTGATTGATGTGCTTAATTCAGCTGTGTGATCACGACGACTTGCAGAAATAGTTTTTTATAATAAAAGAAGTTTTCGTTTTTTAATAGAATATATATGGTCAATTCCACCTCAAATCGACAAACCTTTTCCCTTGAAGTCTCAGTTTTGGCTGAAATTTGGTACACTGGTAGGGTCCTAGGATGCTGATAAAAACCTAAATTTTTTTGACCGGAAGTGATTTCTGACCGAGATATGAGCAAAAATATTTTTCATTTTTTTGCAAAAAAAATTTGAGGCAACTTTGCGCGCATGTATCATCAAAAGTATTGTAGCTAGAGTCATAATTTTTTTTTATTTTGAAGATCGTAATAAGGGCTACCTTAGATGCAAAAAATATTTAAAAAAAATTTTTTTAAGTTACCAAAAAAATTAAAGTCAAGTTTAGACACAAATAGCTCAAAAAACGTATCTTTGAATTTTCTGAAAAATTTATATAATATGGCCCTTAATAATGTTAATAAATATATGATTTAAAAAGTTTGGGACCGGCATGACTTTTTACAAAATTTAAAAAAATCAATTTTTTGCACTAATTTTGGGACATTTATGCCCTTTGCACTATATTAGAATATGTCAATGTGCCAAATTTGACAGTATTCAAAAAAGCAGGACAAATGGGCAATTATGTTAGACCATAATAGTTTGATTTAATTAATTACTACCATTATTAAATTTACAATGAAAAAGTGAACCTTAAAACCGAAAAAAAGTGAAAATTTTGCCTGTTTTCAAAATCGACTTTCTGGTTAACCAGCCAACCTTTTTATAATATTTAACATTTATTTTATAGATAAAATATCGCTTAATAACATATAATAGCCCCACCTTTTTTCACTCGATTTTGACGCTTCTACAATAAAAATACCTAAATTTGCCAAAAAAACAGCAAATTTTCAGGTGTCAAAAAACTAACGCAGATTGTATTCGTCTGTGCAAGCTTATTTTTTTATTATTTTGGCAAAATTATCTAAAAATATCTAGAACCTATATAATCAGTCATATTTTGCCTGTTAAAGTGTTAAAAAAATAATATATATGTTATGTATAGAAAATCTTAAAAGAACTAGATAGGTAAATTATAAAAAAATAAGATTATTAAATCATTTCATTATTTTTATTAAATTTGTAATTTAATGTATTTATTAAAACACATTATTGTGTTAAAACTCGTAAGGAACGCATTTAGTTATAAAAAACTTTAGGTCAATGCCCAAATCTATATGCCCATAGAATCAAGTAACAGTAATATTTCCTCTTTCTTTAATAGGTTTAGTGCGTCTATATTATAAAAACTAAAATGTAATTGGAACTTAAATTGTTGGTTTTTAAACTTTATTAAGGTCAGTTAGATATATATGGTGTTCCTTGCTCTAAATAGCCTTTCAAAAACTTATTTGGCATTTGTAAAAATTAATAAAAAAGACTGAATGTCTATATTTTGTTTATATTAAATTGGGTCTAATATTTAGTCTGAAAAATTCATCATTGAAGCTAATTCTGCCCGTTATAATCATTTAAGGTTGTTTAACCCTAAAATTGACTTCTTTTATGTAGTTATAATATCAAAAAACCATATAACTATGTTTCATAAAATAATTGACTTTTTACGTTTATTTTAAGTTTGTTGATAATCATAAAAAAAGAAAATCTGTTAAATCATAATATTCTAAATAGGCCAAATATATTCTATTTCACTTATTTTTGTCAGATTTAACGTTGTTGAGGCTGTTTTATTTAAAAACTATTAATTAATAGAAAAAAATTAATTTTTACAAATTTTTTAACCTTATTATTTTTCTAAAATCCTCTTAAATTTTTTTTTATCCAATAAATTTAACAAATTTTTTGAATTTTGCCGAGGATAAATATTGAGAATTATGTACATATTCTAATATTGTTCATCAAACTAAAAATGACTAGTAAAAGTTAACATATATTAGCATAAAAATTTTAAGTTTTTATTTTTTACACCTTAAAATTTCAAAAAAACCTGGCAAACTTTGGTTTTTATTTCATAAAAAGCTATGGGTACGTTAAAAAATGTTAGGGGAAATATATGTTATATAGTGATGTTTTATGTATAAAATGCAGTTTTAAATTTTCAAATTGGTTTTGTAGTGACCCAGAAAGTCGGCTTAGAAGATAGGAGTAAAATACTGAAAATTACCAATTTTTTTGTTCTAAAGTTCCCCTTTTCTTTCCAAAATTGACAATAGTTTGAATCAAATTAATAAAACTGTTATAGCCTAACATACTTGCCCCTATGTCTAACTACTTATATATAAACAAATTTGGCACTTTTAAATATTTTAATATAGTACAGGGAGCAAATTTTTGTCCAAAAATCAAAAAAAAAATTTTTTTTTGAATTTTTTCTAAAAGTCTAGTCGGTCCCATACTTTTGAGTTCACATATTAATAATGAATACTAAGGACTGTATTTCAGCAATTTTTTAAGAAATTCAAAAATACGTTTTTTTAGTTATATCAAATTGAATGTTCTTCACAAAATTGTAAAATTTCAAAAAATAATTTTAAAATTATAAACACATGCAAGATAGCCCTTATTGTTTTCTTCAAAATAAAAAAAATTAAGTCTCTAGCTATAATACTTTTTGACTTATAACCTCCCAAAGTTGCACCAAACCAAATGTGAAAATTCACCTTGCAATTTTTTTTCTTTTGCCCCTATCTCCGTCAAAAATCACTTTCGGTCAAAAAAAATTTCCAGATTATGAGATACCCTTAGATACTACCTCCATGCAAAATTTCAGCCAAATAAAAAGGGGTACCCCTCCCGGACTTGCTGGATTGAGGTGGAATTGACCATATTTTAACTTATTTTTAGGAATAGATCCCTAGTGGCCTAGCCACTAGGATATACTAGTTTATTAATAATATATAGTAAAACCATACAATATTTAATCTAATATATATTCGTATATTTATAATGGAATAATACACAGGTCAACAAATATCAATGTCAGAAACGTGAATTCTATGAAAACACAAAAGAATGCATCTCCATGATGGCCAAATCTCATATATATTTTTCGTTTTTTTTGGTTTCTTCCGTCTTTGGCTCCTTAGATCCGTCTTATAACGAAAAAGGGCCTTATTGACCGAATTGACGGATCTAAATATACCCTAAAAAGAAAAAATTTAAATACCTTTTTTGCATATAAAAATCCCTTGTAACTTATATTTCTAATCACAAATAAGGAAATATAAATTTTATTAAAATATCAAGCTCTTACATCAGCATTTAGATAACACAAAATATTTCGCCTCCAAACTTAAATACGACACGATATATTATCAGTTTTTAATGAATTTTTATTTGAAGTTTGAATTTAACACTACTATTGTGAATATGCAAAAAAAATTAATTTATTTATTATTTTTTTGGCATTTTTATTGAAATTTCAATGTTTATAGCTGACTAACTAAGTTTGATTAGGAAAAACGGTAAAAGGATTTAATATTCCTTAAGATGGCAGCTTTGATTTCTCTAGTTAACCCATAACTCTCAAAAAAATTGTTGACCTGTGATATATTAAATATTATCCTAAGGTGCCGCCAAACCAGTGGACGAACCAGGCAAAATCAAAAACTTAAAAACATTTTGGCTTACACCTTAAATCATTGCCGATCGGTACGTCGGTTTTGAAAAGAATAATAAATTGGTTGGGTAGAGTAGATTAATATCATTTAGGAATATAGGATAAATAGGTTTGATATATGCTTTTTATTGAATAAGAATTAAATTGTGATATTATATTTAAAATATTATTATGATCTATTTAAAAACTAAAACTTTTATTATGAAAAAAACCATTTCTGCAAGTCGTGATCACATAGCTGAATTAAGCATAAATACAAGAATTTTTTCTAATAATTATAATTAATATATACAATTTTCATGTAAAATGATATTAGGCAAAACTATAGTTTTATAAAAAGAGGCACCATTTAATAAAAAACTTATGTTTTTGTAATTATTTGTTAAAGTTTTAATTACCTATATTTTTTGTTTAATTAAAATACAAATTAGGAAATTTTGTTAATAGCACGCGCAAAGTCAGTTTTTTTGGTTTTATTTGAATTTTTTGAAATTGAAACTGCCTGTATTTTGTAAATTTTCATTACTTTATTTAATTTTCAAACTTAGTAAAATCAAGACAAAAGATGAATCAAATTAGTCTATTCTCGGATGCCATAGAATACGAAGCCTTGAAGGACAAAGGCTGCGTAGTCTATTCAAGGCAGTTAAAGTAAAACTATGAAATGAAATTGGTGCCAAGTATCAAGTTAGTGGTGACGTAGCGAAAGGTTACATGAAAAAGAAAACCAAATATTTAGCCATAGTTAATAAAAAGAAAGGCATGGAATTCATATTTTACTCTTTTAAATATTACCAATGAATTTTTTTAAAAATGAGTGAGTATCTTAATTTAAATAGTTTTTTACGTTTCTTACCCTAATAATAAATTATTTATAATAAATATTAGTTTATTATTATATTTCGTGACAATTATGATTCCCATATAAAAAAAGCTTTTACAACCGTTAATTCATAACAGTTTGCAAAAAAAGTTTAAAAATATATAATGTAAAAAAGTAGTATTTAAAAATTTGCCGGGTAAAGGAATTATTTAGGGTGTCGGTGATTTTTTTGCTGCGGCTATGATGATGATGGTGATGTTTATGATGCTTATGGTGGTGTTTGTGTTTATGTGCCGATTTTTCTTTTTCCTTTGTGCTATTGCTACGCGAGGTTGGGGTTCGAGATCGCGATTTTCGTCTGTAAATAAACAATGAATTGTTTAAACCATATTTATGAAGCAAATCTTAAATAAATTTTTTCTGATTCCAATAAAAAGATATTACTTAACTTATATTGAGCATATTAACATTTATCATATTGACGTCAATATATTTTTTATAATAATTATAGCTTCCAAGCGTCGTTAATTTAGTATCTCTATTTATTTTGTGCAGAATAAAAATATCTTAACTTTTTTAAATTTCAATATTTATAATTTTTTATATGGAAATTACCTGATCTATTAATATTGCCTTTCATTCCCAAATGCAGGTCTGGGAGGAATAGAAGGAACCCCTTTTAAAAAGTTTTTTTTAACTTTTGTTAGGAAATTGGGTTTTTATAGAACCCATTTCTTTATATAGAATATAAGGGAGCTTTTTTTGAGAGCTTGGGCTAAAAAAACTTTAGAATAACTTTTTGGTATGATTTAATCTAGTAATTGTTTTATATAATTTAACATCCGCTTACAATTTTAGGATGTATACATTTTAACCTAACTTTATCGCTTACGAGCTATAAAATACTATTATACAATTTGAATTACATAGGTCAACAAATATCAATGTCATGAACGTGAGTTTTATTAAAACATAAAAGAATACATCCCCATGATGGCCTAATCTCATATATATTTTTCGTTTTTCTTTATTTCTTCCGCCTTTGGCTCCTTAGATCCGTCCATAACGAAAAATGGCCTTTTTTGACCAAATTGACAAATCTAAATATACCCTATAAAAAATAAATTTAAAAATTAATTTTGCATATAAAATTCCTTGTAACTTATATTTTTAATCACAAATAATGAAAAATAAATTTTATCAATATATCGAGCTCTTACATCGGCAATTAGATAATACAAAATATTTCGCGTCCAAACTTAAATACGACACGATATATTATCATGAAAATATTATTTGAAGTTTGAAATTCAGTTTAACTATTGTGAAAATGCAAAAATAAAATTTTAATTTATGTTTGTTTTTGACTTTTTTGGTTTTTTAACCTTTTTTCTAAAATTTTCAACTATCGGCTCAGATAGCCAGTAGCAAACCTTCTGACTTAGACACAGGAGGTTGCGAGTTCGAATCCGTGCAGAGTAACTTTTTTCTTCGAAAAAATAGCATACATGTGCAACAACTTTAAAGCTTCTGAGTGGCCTGCTTAGGCAGTAGGTCTTAAACGATATGCCTAAAAGTAAGAGCCTAGGCTAAAAACCTAGGTCGCAGGCGTGCGAGCAAACCTTACTATTTACCCCGTCGGCAATATTAATTGGTTTGCTCGGGTTAAAAGAGTCAAAGCTCTAATGGGTATGACGACCCTAAGTGAGGAAAGGTATAAGGAAAACCTCAAACCAATTGTTTGTTTTTGTTTATAACCTACTAACTAAGTTTAATTAAGAAAAACGGTAAACGGATGATATTCCCTAAGATGGCAGGTTTGATCTCTGTTTTTAACTCATAACTCTCAAAAAATTGTTGACCTGTGTTAATGAAAGTTTTGCTTATTAAGTCCACAAATAACTAAAATCACTTGTGTCAAAATTGTCCTATCCTAATTACCAAGTCGAACTTGACTACATTAGGTATAATATGATCAAATAATGTCCAAAAAAATTGATAACAATTTAATGCCATAGAGGTAGGAGATATATCAATGAATATTCGACGAAGTTTAAAAAGCTGCAACGAAAGCTAATTTTGTAAAATGATGTACACAAAAATAGATAGGCCAGATAAAACAGGTCAACAAATAAGAGTTATAAGCTAACTACAGAGATCAAATCTGCTATCTTAGGGATTTTCAAATCCATTTACGGTTTTTTCTAAACAAAATTAATAAGTGAGCTAGCTATAAACATTAAAATTTTTAGAAAAAATGTAAAAAAAAACACAAAAAAATTTTTTTTACTGCATATTTACAACAGCTAAACTGTTAAACTTAAGCAGAAATTTTTATCAAAAACCGATAATATATCGTGTCGTATTAAAGTTTTGACGCGAATTATTCTGTGTTATATAAATGCAAGAGTTTGATATACTAAAAAATTTTATTTCTCATTATTTGAGATGATAAATATAAGTTACAAGGATTTTTATATAGAAAAAAAATCTTGAATTCTTTCTTTTTAGAGTACTCGAGGTCGCAAATTGTCAATTTAGCCAAAAAAGGCCATTTTCAACATGGCGGTCTAAGGAGCCGAAGGCAAAAGAAACTACAAAAAATGGAAAATATATATGAGATAAGGCTATCATGAGGATGCATGCTTTTATGTTCTTTTTCCTTGCATTGATATTTGTTGACCTGTGTAATTAATTAACATCATGTTTAAATATGTGTATAAAAAGATATAACAAAAATGGAGAAAACGAATTTGACCATAAAATAAATATATATACTACCTTTCGTCTCGTTTTATACGACTAAAGTCCCTTTCAGCCTTTCGTTCCACATGCGTTTTCTTGAGCTCGTCAAGTTTTTGACGGATTTTGATGAATCCCAAATGTAGTTTACCACCAAAATGGTCCGCAAGCCGTTTTTCATTATCCTGGACACCAAGGTAGGCCGAACATATTTCGCATACCCGGGAGCTTTTGTTGTTGATAACTCGAGGATGGCAACGAATTCTTAAATTCTAACTAAAGTTAATGAACATCAAACATAACTATGTAGGAGCCAAAAAAGGTAATTCTAAATGATTTCTCAAAATTAACCTATCTTTAGCTTCAACATGTCCTATATAATGTTAGTATATAAAAAAAAATCTAGTCATAGAAGGCAATAAACCCCAATTAAAACGGAAAAAACAATTAAGTCTTCCAATTTCCACATTTTATAGAAAGGTTAGAAAAATTAAGTTACCTACATAAAATTTTATAAATGAAAAATCTTAAAGTAGGTTATAATGCATATTTTTTCCTAGCCCTATTTGATAAAAACTCTATTAAAAATAAAAACGCAATTTTTTTTTAAATTTAATATATGGAAATTTGTTTAATGACAAAATATTAATTTATTTCATAAATGGACAAAATTTATTTGTTTAAATCTAGCTTTGCAATAAAAAATATTAAGCTAGTTAAACAAACAATAAAACTTCCAAATTTAATTGATAAAAAATCGTCATGTCACCTTACATTTAGAGAAGCATAAGTTTGTAATATTTACAAATTTAAACAAATTTTAGAAAATATATCTTTATTTAATTTTATGGTAGGTAAATTTTTATCATAATTTAGCTATTGTGCTTTGTTATTGCCCAGACTTCAGAGGTTCAAAATTAATTAGGTTTAGGTACTTTTTTACACTAATTTATAGTCAACCTAGGTAATTTGTCACACTTAATATTTATAATTTTTTTCACAAAAATTAGTATAGATGAAATTTGTATTTAAAGGTTCAAAATTTTGATTAACTTACAAATATTAATTATTCTAATTTTTATAAAATAATAAAAAACGTCATTGCAATTTTGCAAACATTTATTCTTAGACATAAATTAGACTTAAAAAAAGTAAAATAATGAAAAACAGGGTATATAATAGTATCAATCAAGCTTGATGTAACCCAAGTTAATATTTGTATGGTTATAAATTTATGCAATAAATCTTATAAAACAGTCACTGTAATTTTAAATAAATACATAAACTGAATTTATAAAAAAATTTAAGTAAGTACCTAAGAGAATAAAGATAAAACATCAAATAATTTTAAACATTTTCTTATTTAAAAATATCTAAAAACAACATTGCATGGAATAAATGGTGTGATCTTACGTGAAAGATTTTCTAATTATATATTTAATACGCTATGATTCCTTGCCAAATCTGAAATCATATAAAATTTTGTTTTCTTTCATTTCAATATAACAAATTATTTATCAACTTGTTTGTTAAAATCATAGTTAAAAAAAGCAAATATAATAATGAAATTAAATATTTATAAATTAAATATGAAATATAAACATTTAAAAAAGGTAAGCATAAAACTAATATTTAAAGGTTAATACTTCTGCATCTAGTTTTTGTTTACGTAATGTTTCAACTTCTTCCAACAACTTCATACTATTCTCAACATCTCCCTTTGCCCCTAAATCTTCAGCTTCAGATATCTTTGAGGCTATTTTTTCTGTTATATTTGTTAAGGAAATGGCCTATATAGAAATAAAAGAATAAAAAATTTACATGGTATGAATATTAGATACATATAAGTTAGAAAAGAAAATAAATTAGTTACACTAAAAATTGAAATAATTAGTACATAATTAAAATACTTTTCCTGAATTTTCCAATTCCAATTCTTCTTGTGTTTCAGCCAATTTGCGTTTAGTTATATCGGTCTTTCTATCGCAATCAGATATAAATGCTTGGAGGGTGTTCAAATGTCTATCGATTTTAATTAAATATTATTCATGTTAAAAAATAAAATTTCAATATTTATACATCTATGTCATAAAAATAATCCTTTTTTTGCAGAAGCCATTTCATAGTCTGCACGTAAAGCAAGCATGTGAACTCGAGGAACAATCACCAATATCCATTCTCCTAAAAATTCATAAACACAATAATTAAACTACCGTTCCAGATAATATGTCATGTGGGCAGGTATTTAGAAGAAAACTTTTTACATACTCTGGAATCGCTAAAATATATCTTCTCATCATTTTCCGCCTAAAATATTTTGATAAATAATTCATACCATTTCTTTGAGTCCCCATTAATTCATCCAGCATAGCTCGCATTTGTTGTTGAGCTGACATATTTTCTTGTAAACCGCTCAATTTAAAATGTAATCAGTCTGTACAAAGGGGCTTCGGCTGATATTTATTTCAAAATTGTAAAAAAATATTTTTAAAATAAAAATATTTTATTGGCTAATATTAAAAATGAGATTAATGTTTTTTGGTTTTTTAGGATATGCCTAACAAGAAATTTAAAAAGTTTTAATTTTAATTTATTTTTACATCAGCTACCTCAATTTTAATCAAATGCGCTCAATTTTTTTTTTTCAAAACTTTTACTAGGCCAAGGCTTAATTAATTTTTATTTTTTGATTCACCTTACTGTCTTAGTGACTGATGGATTTACGATATAATTTATTCATCTTGGTTTTCTTTCTAAAAAAACTCACTTTTCGTCAACCATTTATTTAATTTTTCCTTTTTTTTTTTTTTTTTTTTTTTTTTTTTCCCTTTTAAATTTGATGTATCACAAGTAACAGCTCAATGTATTTTTGATTTAATTACCACCCCCATTTGTTACAAAATTTTTCCAATAAATTGAGTCTTAGTCGATTAATTTTTGTTGATTTACGATCAATACATCTTATATTTACTTGGCCCTGCCAAATGTGATCAATAATATGAATTTGAGTTAATTGAGTTATTATATGGCCATGATTCAGATATTGTTATCCAAATTCTTACAAGCCAATAAAATTTATATTAACGTTGAAAATGTTTTCTTGCCAATTTGTATTAGTAAAATGATTAATTACTTGGCCAACTAGATTTATTACGGGAGTTAAAAGAAGATAGCGCATGATTTTTAACCTAACATATAAAATATATAAACAATTCGTTTCTGACATTTAACACACAATTTTACAATTTTACTTTTACATTTTACGTTAAAATTATCAAAAAATAAATATATTATTTCGTCACTACAAATACTTACAAAATAAATTAAGAACCTATTGTTATTTATACTTTTTTATAGGACATGTTATCTAAAAGTTTATAATTAAATAAATATTAATTATAAAAGTCTAAACCCGGAATCGCATAAGTGGGAAATATAGATAACCGAGCAAGAAATCTAGCCCCATAACTATTTTTATTATCAATTTCAAATACCTAAAATTTTATAACTTTATATATTAATGTATTTTAAATCAAAATATAAAAAATAATTAACGTAAGCCCACTATGTGTTTCGATTATGCATATTCCTTAAGGATTAAGGAGGACATGCATACATCCAAAGCAAGAATATTCAAAATCTAAAAATTAGTTTGATGTTGATTTATTGTTAAATTAAATGAAAAATGTTTATATACGATTTCATGATAATACGCGGTTGCGGTGTAAGCAACAGAATTAAGTCAAGTCTTATAACCTAACCCCGTCTACCCGACTTTTTGAGAGTGGGAAAAGTATTGTCCAAGCATCAAATTTCAAGAAGTTATTTTTTTTATAATTGTCTAACCAAGAGTATCTGCCCCTCCCCCCTTCCCTTTGTAACCCATTCTCATGAATGAGCTTGTGTATTCACTTAAAATTTTATCATGAACTTTAAAAATTATAAAGATAAGCTATTAGCACTGTGGGCTCATACCGACCCCAGCACACTTTGAATTTAGAAAATCATTATATATCTGATATATATTAATGGTAAAAGGTTTTCTGAGCAGCGGTTCGTATTTTACCTATTTTCTCATGTGTAATTACACATGATATTTTAATATTAATAATGATAGGGGCTACTAACAACAACATATTAGTAATGATGTACATTATTTTTGTCAATAATTTGCGTACGTTTGATTTGAAGATAATTGTATTTGTTCCTAAATAAACATTTAATTCATTGGTTCGGGTTTTTTAATCGGGCATGGCGCCCAGCCTGCCAGGATCCCATTGGGGGGGAAATTTAGGTATAATTAATTTTTTGCCGGGTTAATCTTGGTTTGGATTTGTATGATTTTTTTAAGCCGAATAATATTTATTGTTTTAAATTTAGAATACATGTTTAATTTTTAAGGTCGTTACATTTCAAGTATTGTAGGTTTATTTGTGTATTACATTTTCAGTTCGGCTACGGTCATTTAGAATTGTATATTTTGCGTGTTGCCGAGTATGTGAAAAAATGGCCGTTTCGACCATTAAGTTGTTGTAGTTTTTTTTGTGTGTAACTGGGCCCATGAGTTTTATTGGAAATGGCTGATTATTCGGACATTTAATTGATTAGGGCGCGTTGACTCAGTTCGTTTTTTTGAAAAATTTTAAAATTTTTACCTTTTTGACAAGACGACAAAAAGTTTTTAAAAAATTTTGAAAAAAAAAATAAAAATTTAAAAAATTCAAAATTTTTAAAATTTTTCCAAAAAATTAAAAGAGGTCTGAACGCGCCCCTTAGTAAAAATTGTATTTTTTTAAATAATTTTAGACGAGGGCTTAATTTGTTTTGGCGATCACTTACACGCTTATTTTGGAATTTGTTACTGTGTTTCTGGGTTTATAATTGATATGTTTTTTGTGGGTCTATCATTTTATTATTTTGGGGATGTATTTATACAATGGGAAGGATTGTATAATTTGCAATCTACTCAAAAATGCTAGTAGTAAACATAGTCATGTTTTATTTTTTTTAATATGTTTTTTTATGGACCTCGCTGTGATTTTTTTTAGGTTTATGGGGGGTGTCTATTATAGGTTTTTAAGGAACGTGGGGATTTCTGGGTATGGAAATTTTGAGACATTGGGTAAATATCGGGTACCTTTTGATTTTTTGGTATTGGGTAATTTTGAAAATTTTGGATTACGGGTTATGGGACTATAATAATTGGTTATATCGCGATCATTTTTTTGTGGATTTGTTTTTTGGGTTTTTATGGGGATTTATCGTGGGTAACATTAGGGATTATTAAACCTATTTCCTGGGATTTCAATTCTTTGAAGCGAGACTGATCATATTTGTGTATTTTGGCTTAGTATTTTGACTATTAGTATTTTTTATTATGGGTAGATTTGCTAAATGAACTAGGTAGTTTGGCTAGGATATAAAATTTGTAGGTTGAATTTTAGTTGATTTTTGGTAGAAACTTATTATTTAACTTATTAATTTATTTAGTCTGTAATTTAGTGGAGCTATGGGGTGTGTTAATTATTTATATTTATATGTTATATAAGAAAGAGATCGGTCATTATTGTTAGTTAATTTTTTTGGAGTTCTTGTGGGTATTTGGATAATTAAAAAAGGGAATTAAGGGGATTTTAGGGACCTCTAAATTATCTGTAAATTAATTTAAATACTATTTTTTTTGGGATTTTTCGCGGGTAAGGGTCAAGATAATTTATTGAATTGATTAAATGGTTCCTTCAATAATTTGGGGGAAGTTTAAAATATGTGTAGGGAAATTAAAATATATATTTTGTTTTGTTAAAAATTTGGGTAAATTAATTTTTTTACTACGAATTTCAAAACATGATTTTAGCGCTTCTATGTGTAATGGTAAAGTTTTAAATGTATAGTCGACACGGAGGTGTTGCCTTTAAATTTATATTATTTTCCTACAATCAATAAAAAGTTAAAGTGGAATTACCGCAAGCGAATGGTTTCAAGTAAATCGTTAAAAGAAAAATCTGCATTAGTGTTTTAGGTTATTTATGTGTTGGTTAGGAGTAGGAGGACTAATTATTGAGTTTAATTTGCTTAGGAGGGTAAAACCAAGGGAACAATGAAAGAGGTAGGTGATTAATTTTATTCAATCGATGAGAGCCTTTAAGAAATGTGCAATGATTTGTTAGGGGAGGCATATATAAGGCTATGTGTAGGTAAAAAAGGTTGTATGTTTGATTCTTTGCTAGAAAATTTAGAGTACTTGGTTATCAAAAATTTTCTACAAATTGGAATAGGGTTAGTGTTGAATTATTGTGTGCGGATTAACAGTATTATATTATAGTGTGGGAGGACTATATACATGTTAATGATATGGCGGCGTGGGCTTGTAAGGTAAAGGGGTAAGATTTATATTGTTATATGGATTTAAAAAAAGGAGGGGATGATTTATTTTATTGCTTTAGGTATCCTACTGGATATGTAGACATTGGTATTGAATGTCGCGGACGGGCCAGCTTATAGCCTGGGATGGGTTGTATCTGTGGATGGACTAACCGGGTAAATGAGGTGGTTTAAAATGGACTCTTTCGGGGCTTTTTTCAAAAAACTCATTTTAATTTAATCGAAATATGGATGTAAAAAAAGGGGGAGGGAGAAGGCTTTTAGTAATTTTAAATTTTGACACAAAGGCTCGAAAAAAAGGAGGAAAACCACTATACAATGGCTCTTGTTAGGGACATAAATGGGAGGTTAAAAAAATTTAGAACAAAAAATTATGGGGGGGGGGGGGAGGGAGTGATTTTAAAAATAGGGGGTTTGGTAATAGAAAAAAATTGGGACATTAAAATTGATATTAATGGGATATGGGGGTTAAAATAAAGGTAAAAAAAATATGGATGGGAGGGTAAAAAGGAAAAGGCTAAAAAAAAAAACTAGGAAAAAAAGGGATGGTAAAAAAAAAAATGGGAGGAAAAATAAAAAAAATGTTGGGATAAAATCAGGGATTGGGGCCGGTACCGGAACCGAAAACTGCGGTACTTGGAGGGTCGCTCAATACTGGAACCGGTGCCGGTTCATAAATTCAAAAAAACGGTTTCGCGGTACCAAAATATATTGATAGCTTAAAATATTTAAATTATAACATAGTGCCTGGAAAACACGAAGTAGTTTGATAATTGCATTTCAAACTAAATCACTTAATTAGCAATATAATCTTAAGCTTAAGCTCAGTAATCAAAATATATTATAATATTGGTTTGAAGATGTATATCTTATATATAATTTAAAAAATTTAATTTAATTATGAAATAAAAATATTTAGCTAAAACATTTAAGTTATATATTTTAGTAATATATATACATAAATATTAAAATTTTATTAATTTTAGTTTAATTTTTTAACAGAGATTGAATAATTGTTATACCCCGTGGTACCGGAACCAATACCAACTTGAGCTGAGCTGGTACCGGAACCGGTACTGGTACTAAAAATTTCGGCGGTACCAATCCACTGGATAAAATAGTAACGGGAGATAAAAAAACTGGTTGGGAATAGATAAAAAAAATTTAATTGGGAGGTTAAAGAAAAGGGCTTTTTAAAAAAGGGTTTTAATGAAAAATAAAGGCAAAAAAACTGGGAGATATAAAAAAAATTTGGGATTGAAGTTAACAAAAAAAACGGTTGGAAATTTTTTTCGGTCTGGGGGCCAACTAAAAAATAAAATGGGGAGGGGAAAGAAGCTGTTAAATAAAAAAATTGATGGCCGTACAACAGACGAGCAAAATATGGGTCAGCGGTGGGCCAGGCCAGGAAAACAAACTCATTAGCGATTGATTCATAGGGAGAGGTACATGACCCCGTATTTGGATTTGTCTGTGGAAACATGGGCGAAAGGAAGCTGACGAATAGCGATAACTGCGTTACAGCCTCTCGTGCTGGAAAACGTTGTCGATCATTCTTTTTGGAGATAAAAACGCTTGGGAAATACCCGCTTAAAAAATAACTTTGTTCCGTGCTGTGTTTTTTGGTGCCGAGCAGCACAAAATAAAATTTTTTCGCCAAATGATGTATCAATTACTCACCCAAAAATTGATTCCTGAAAATTTCAATGATCAAAACTGGCTAAGTATTATTATCTCGAATAGGAAAGAAATAATTAACATATGTTTAATATTACAATTTAAAAAAAAGAAAAAATAAAATATTTTTTTTAAACATATGTCTTATTTTTTGAGACAAATATTTGTTTTATAAAAGCAATTACAATTAAATATATCAAAATTTTTTATATATCTTACATAATATTTTACCCTCTTAATTAAGACAGTTGTCTTAAGGTACAATTATTCAGTATAATATTATTTTACTAAACAAAGGGGTCCGGGCCCGGGACCACTTTTGTTAATATAATAAATTAATATAAACATTTCAAATAGAATATATATGTATTATAAATAAAATTTAACTTTTACGTAGTGCCTACTTATAGGTGTATTTTTGTACCTGAAAATATATGGCCCAATCTTAGCAAAACAAATAAAGTAGCTATGTCAATCACTTTATACCACGATAAAATATCATTAGGCATAGGATAAGACAAATTTTGATCGTTTTGGCGACCTTTCTTGTGTGTTAATTTAATTTGTACAGAGCAACATGATTTCCAGGGTTTGGCGCCCTAGGTCTTTCACACCGCTATAGCTGAAGAGCTTCAATTTGCATAAATTTTAAGGACCTAACTTGCTTACATATATTATGGATAAGGACGTTTAAAAAATATTTTTTAACTACTCTTTAAGACCGAAACGAACGGGCCGCTAACTCGGCTCTTATGGGCCAAAAGATTCTGAGAATTTTGAGAAAAGGTAAAGGACTATACTATTATGATTCGATAAAAAATTTTAAGAAAAATCTGTAGTCAGAATTTTTGTCAAACCGATCCCGAGTGTAAAGTTCAAATTTTAATTCCCTGTTTAACCTTAAATATCTCGGTAACAAAAGCTGATAAAATCTCGAAACTTTCCAAAAATGTGGGCAATATTATAATAATTAACCTAAAAAAAATTTCAAAATAAAATCTTACCATTTAAAGCCCTGAGAGAATTTCGTCGTTTAAGCAAAAAATAAAACTTCCTAGTGGATAAAAATACACACTCGACATTCCTAGGCTCCTTTTCGACAAACGATTTTTTTTCGCTTCGTATCGAAAAAAACTTTTAAAAGTTAGGTTTTTCACACCCACCGGAAGTCTCGATCGCTTCCTAACTATCTTTCCGCACACCTTCTCCAACCTACCCTACAAAACCACACCTCACACGTCGCTCAACTACAAACCATCTCCGAGATCTAGCGTAGCAAAGAAACGAGTTTGAAAATTGTATAGTAGAAGATAGTAGATTTCCTTTAGATTTGCGATAAGCTAAGTGATATTTAGCCCATTTTTCATAAAGATGTCTTTTGCAGCTTCGCCAAATATATCATATTTCTCATTTCAAGCGAAAGTTTTTTAGTGAGCAATTTTTTCGAAATTGGCATCCGAAATTTTTTAACACTGAACCAATATTTTTTTTGAATTTTAAAAATTTTTTCCAAAAAACACGAGTCTGAACGCGCCCTTAATAATAACTTATATTAGTTTGTAAAACAGCACGTATTTCTCTTCAAAATAATAAAACAAAAAAAAGGTCACATCTAATATCTTCTAGTTATAGAGGTTGAAAATTCTAGCATTGCGCATTCTCTCCCTACCATTAACGGGTTAATAGGCCAAATTTTATTTGAAACAAAGTAGAAAATTGAAAAAATTAAAATTTATTTTCATATTAAATTAAATAAATCAAATTAAATATGTGCATATTATTGATTATGTCGTGTTCTTAGGTCGGGTAGAACATTTAATGAAAAAATTCATGAAAAAAATATGAAATAAAAAATTATTTTTGGCTAATATTTACCTTAGAAACTAGACATTTTACAAATATAAAATAATAAGTAGCCCATGTGGCTCGGCTCCGCCCGAGGCAACTTGACATTTTAATTAAACTGATTGGCTGTGACACGACATTTTAAGTAAACTGATTGGCTGTGACACATTTTTAAGTAAACTGATTGGCTGTACACGTTAAGTCTTAAAAAAAGTAATCAAATAAAATTAAAAATTTAAATAAAAATTCATGAAAAAATATCAAATATTTAAAAAGCTTTTTAAAATATACATAAAAATTAAAAAACAAATTTGCTAAAGAATTAAATTCCAAATAAAATTGAAAATTTTTTCAAAGTAATTCATAAGTTCAGAAATAATAAAAAAATTTATTAAAATTTAAAAAAAAATTCACGAAAATGAAAAAATTTTTAAAAAAAAGAATTAAATTTTAAATAATATTGAAATTAATCAAATAAAATTGAATAAAAATTAAAAAAATTTGTATAAAAAATTATTCCGAATAAAATTAAATCTGACATAATCCAAATATACCAAAAGCTTTAATAACTAATTATTCTAATTACAAATTCAAGTACTAATTCAGACTAAATCTATTTAATTTTAAATTAAAATAGTAACATATAAATCCCTAAATAGAAACCTATTTGGTAGCAAATATCATCATATCAAAGATCTGAAGTTAAAAGAAAAGAATTATCCAATATTCTATGACTTAACATATACTGCCAAAATCAGTATTAAATCCAATACACTAACTCTGATGACTATTCCGACAAATCAATCTCGTTGCCTACAACTTATACCAAATGTACGATAATTCTAACAACAAAATTTTAAAATTTATCTCAAAAATAGATAAACAAATATATATAATAAAGCTTGCTTGCAAATTATAGGTAGGTATATAAAATTTAATGGTAATTTATCTGCAAAAAATAATTAAATAAACTATATATATAAAAATTTTCAGAGCAAACAATATTTTTTCTTGGGCAAATTTATATTATCGATTTTTTGTTTACCCTTTCACACTTCATATGTACGCTAAGTTAAATATAATTTAATCAACTAGCATGTAGAAACTTAAAATCTAATTGATTTTAACAAATCAATGTGAGCCTAAATAATTATATTTGTTATAATGTCTTGAATTAAAATATTTTTCTATATATGATCTAGTTGTTAAGGTGAATAATAGCCAAAATTTAAATACTTTTTTTAAAACCTTTTTTAAAAAATGACTTAAAACAATTAAATTAACAATACTGGTACATAGTTTGGTGTCAAGATTTTTCTATTGTAATATATACAAAAAAATTATAATTTAATTACTATAGAAAAATTATTTGATTTTACTAATTAGTTTATGTACAGTAAACATAAATAATGCACAGGCAATAAAACTAAATTTTATATATTTATTTGATATATAAAAACATCTATATAAAATGCATATAAATGTGATAGAAAGTACATATTAAATGTTAATTAAAAAATTTGATAATATGAAAAGCATTTGGTGCAAATAATCTTAATATTGTTTTTTGGCTTTTCATAATATTTTAAAGCACATGTTAACTGATATTCAATATAATCATCTATTATTGGAATTATAATAATATTTATAGTAAAAATATATATAATAATTTATGTATTTCAATTATATATAGTAATAATGATATATCTCTATAGATTATTATTTTATGGTATATTTATAAAACAAAAAAATATAATAATTGCTAAAATTTTAATCTTATAAAGAGGGTAAGAAGTATATTTGCTAAAATTTTACTTTTATAAAAAGGGTAAAAAGTATACTTGCCAAAATTTTAATCTTTATAAAAAGGGTAAAAAGTATACTTGTCAAATTTGTAACTTCCTTATAATTTTTCAAGCATGGTATGCTATGAGGCTTTTTTATACATATCTTGTTTCCCTTTATTGAAATTCTGCCACCACAATAACACTTACAATGTTTGTCTTGTGGTGACTAATATATTTCCTTTTTGTAAAGCAACCGTGAACGTTTAATATTTTCCATTTTCCAATTTAATACAATGTAAAAAAAGCAACTTGCCTTTGATTTTATAACAAACCACATTTTGGTTTTATTACCTAAGTATTTGAATTCTCTCACGCTTCAAATCAAATCCATCCAATAATTCAATCTTTCACAAAACGCCGTGTTTACTTTTTTTTTTTTTTTTTTTTAAATTTTAACATCCGAAAGAAAAATTAACATATGTTTATTAAATTCAAAAAAGAAAAAAGAAAATATTTTTTGAATCCATTAATATTATATTGATTTAATATATATTTTTAATTATAACTATAAATAAAATTTATATATACATATATTTATTTATTTTAATATAAATTTTATTATTGCTTTTCTATTAATTTATACATATGTCTTTATTTTTGAGACAACATTTGTTTTATAAAAACAATTACAATGAAATATATCAAAATTTTTAAATATCTTACATAATATTTTGCTTACCTTCTCTTAATTAAGACAGTTGTCTTAAGGTACAATTATTCAGTATAATATTATTTTACTAAACAAAGGGGGTCCGGGCCCGGACCACTTTGGTTAATATAATAAATTAATATAAACATTTCAAATAGAATATATATGTATTATAAATAAAATTTAACTTTTTTACGTATTGCCTGCTTATAGGTGTATTTTTGTACCTGAAAATATATGGCCCAATCTTAGCAAAACAAATAAAGTAGCTATGTCAATCACTTTATACCACGATAAAACTATCATTAAGGAATAGGATAAGACAAATTTTGATCGTTTTGGCGACCTTCTTGTGTGTTAATTTAATTCGTACAGAGCAACATGATTTCCAGGGTTTGGCGCCCTAGGTCTTTCACACCGCTATAGCTGAAGAGCTTCAATTTGCATAAATTTTAAGGACCTAACTTGCTTACATATATTATGGATAAGGACGTTTAAAAAATATTTTTTAACTACTCTTTAAGACCGAAATCCCAAAAGGTACATTTATGTACCTTTCGGTACCGGGCCGCTAACTCGGCTCCTATGGGCTAAAAGAGTCTGAAATTTTGAAAAAGGTAAAGGACTATACTATTTTGATTCGATAAAAATTTAAGAAAAATCTGTAGTCAGAATTTTTGTCAAACCGATCCCGAGTGTAAAGTTCAAATTTTAATCCCCTGTTTAACCTTAAATATCTCGGTAACGGAAGCTGATAAAATCTCGAAACTTTCCCAAAAACGTGGGCAATATTATAATAATTAACCTAAAAAAATTTCAAAATAAAACCTTACCATTTAAAGCCCTGAGAGAATTTCGTCGTTTAAACAAAAAATAAAACTTCCTAGTGGATAAAAATACAAACTCGACATTCCTAGGCACCTTCTCGACAAACGATTTTTTTTTATCGCTACTGCTCGAAAAAACTTTTAAAAGTCACGGTTTTTCACACCCACCGGAAGTCTCAATCGCTTCCTAACTATCTTTCCGCACACCTTCTCAACCTACCCACAAAACCACACCTCACACGTCGCTCAACTACAAACCATCTCCGAGATCTAGCGTAGCAAAGAAAAATCGAGTTTGAAAATTGTATAGTAGATTAAATAAATATTTATTCATTTACTGTTATTCAATTAAGGATATTAATAATACCATTAACATTTTATCATTTAAATTATTATTTGTACATCAAAAGAGCCTTTTCTAAATCTTGATTAAATTGTGTTCCCTCTTTTTTTATAATTTAAAAATTAAATACATAAAAATAGGTAAATATCCATAAAAACAACAGAATATAATGAAAAAATTCTAAAACTGCGACAATATACCAAACTTTAACGCCGTAACCAGATCGTGAAAAGGAAGAGGGAGCAAATTTTAAATTTACGTGTCGTTTTAATTTAAAATGTTAGGCATAAAAATAATGTGCTAGGTTTTTTTAACTAAAATTCAAAAGGAGAAGCGGCAAAGGGGCAATTTTTTTTTATAAAAGTTGAGGGAGGGGGGGGGGGGACGGCTTTCAATTTGCTCAACCCTGGATAAGTTAATTGGTACATTATTTACATGTGTACAAATTCTTACAGAAATTGAAAGACAATAACTTTGCGTTATTTAATTTATTCATTGTGTAATTAAAAACATTTGGGTTCGCACTCTACTTAGTCAGTTTCGGACTAACTATTTTTAGTTGTAAATACAGCACATTTTCGAGAAAGGTGTCAATGGGGGCTCCATATCGCTTTCCACTGTTTTGACACCAATTAGGCTTTTTAACTTTATGTATTTAAGACTTTATAACAACAAAATATGACGCATAGTGCAAAACAAAAAACTTTTACTTAACCAACTTTTTTAGGGCTCCGGTGGATCCCTTGTATGTAAAAATTGTATTTGCCATGCATTTTAGTCGTTCAAAGTTTTTTCTATAAATTTTTTAATTTTAAAATTTTTTGACTCTTTTCATAAAACCCATATTAACAAAAAGTCGTCAATCTTTATGATTAAGCATATTCTTTCCCTAAATTTAAAGCCCAAAAATTTTTTAAAGAGTTTTTGGAAAGGAAAAAAATTACTACTCTTATGTATTTGCTAGCAAAATAAGAATCAGAAATAATCGAAAAAAAAGTACTTATTTTTTATTTTAATTTTTTTTTCATTTGTGCCAATATAAAATAATACACGGTCATTTTAGTCAATATTTGAGCCTAAAAAAGAGAGCTCACTTTCCCAATTAATCGCTAAGATTTCATTTTTGATTTAAAAGTTTAAAAAAGAGATTATATAAAACGATTATCTTCTTTTTTAAGTGCCTAGTATCTACTTTTATATTAGCCGGTATGTCCTAAAAGTTCCTCGTCAAAAAACTGGAATATATTAAAATGAAAAAAATCTGTAAAAAAACAGTGCGCAATAAAAATAAATAGAAACTAAATATAAAAGAATGCTAGGGAAGAGAAAAACAATAATAATGTTAAATAGAGAAGCTTGATTTTAATCCTTTTTTTCAGGAAACGAAAATATCCATTAAAAAAATTTGTAATTGACAATTTGAACCTTATTTCAGATTAATTAGATCTTGTCAATTTATCTCTATAATGTTTATCCGGAAAAGGAGATTCAAACATCCAAAATACATTCCTAACCAATCTGATCAAAAAAATTCACGAGACAAGGCATACTACCCTAAAAATTTTAGATAGCAAATAAGAATTTTCATACCTATTAGATCAAGGGAATGTGCAAAATGATTTTTAAAAAACATATTTGTATGCCCGGGTTTAAAAATTTGCCAAGCCTCTTAGCTACTAGACCGTAAGAGCTTTAATTAATTTTTCTACCCAAATCGGGTTTTATAGCCCTAACAGGATTTTTAGATTCTTACTTTTTAAAAATAAAATGGCCTGAATAATTGAGAAAAATTATTAAAAAACACACAAATCTAAAAAATCATTTTTTAACTTCCAATCAAAAACTCAGCCCATAAGGACTTTTCTCAAGACCAAAAAAAATTGTATATACCAAATGTATATGCAGACTTGGATGGATAACAAAATTATTAACAAGGACATAGGTGTCCTTTTCGCCACCTGAGGGGTACATTTTAAAGCTAGAACTAGCTTGAGAACAAGCATCAACTGATGTACAGGCGATCAAGCCCACGCCACAAGTTTAACTGAGAATATAATTTTTAGGATACTTCGAGTTACAAAATGGCCAACATGTTAATTAAATAGCCTCGCAAATTTCATAATTTTGTTTTAAAAATAAAATTGAAAAATACATTAACATATTTAACATTAAATTATAAAATTAAGAAAAGACACCTCCATTTTCATCGTTATTTAGAATATGTAAGTTTTAAGATCACAGACGACGTTTTAAGATCACAAACGATGGTACTAGTTTTTGATACACGTTTTAAATAAGCAAAGTTTTGATTTAAATAGTAGAGTTTTAATTTGTTATTAAATTTTACAAATTAATAGCAAACGTGGAAAATACATATCTATTTGAAAAAAAAAAAATAAATATAAAAATTAATCATATTGTTTCGGCAATTTAATAACTGGTATCCATCGGGTTTCATGTCAGGGGGTATTTGAAGAGAATTTTGAGCCAGGCCAGATAAATGCCATATTAAATTTAATTTTTCTTGAGTATATTAAGAATTTGATGAGAATTATCACAATTCATACCTTTTTAATTGACAAATGTAATTTAGGCACCATTGACAAAAATGTTTTATTGTTCCAATTAATCATAAATATATTTGACTAAATTGTCTCAATCTAGCCCTCTTAAATTTTCTTCCGCTATATTTATTATTCATTCGTGAGTCTATACCTGACAAAATTTATATTTGTGCGATCTTACATTTTTTCATTATAATTTCATACAAAAATTTATTTTAAATATGAGAAAAAAAAACATTCTTACTTAAATTAAAGAACACATAATAAATATCCTTTAAAATAGAAAGATACTTATTTAAGCCAATCGCAGGTTGAGCAAAGGGATCAAATGCTTTAAAAGAAAATTTTAGACTTTTGAAATTTCATTAACTGATCTTGCCTTTTGATGACCCCGCTTATCAAGCATACAAAAAAAGTTTCATCAGCAAATTCCCGCTCGGCTTGTCCCGGAAAATTAAATGAGTCGGTGGTCATTGTCAACTTAACTGATAAATTAGGTAGGGCGAGAAGAATAATTTCTTTTAGCTAGTTATGATGTAGGTTAACTCCTGGCAATTTAGAGCTCTCTCACTTTTCTAGTTTTATATTTAACTTAATTAAAATGTATTTTACATTTTTTTTGCTGAACAAAATTTCATGGACTTAATTCTCCTGTATTTGTCTCGATGTCCTATTTACTCAAATGATCTTTTGTTGCTTGGAAAATGTAACAATAGTTGGCAGCTATTCGCATTCTGATAAATCAGGTCAATAAGATAAAAAATAATTAATATTTCTTAAGATAATGTTTATGAACCATTTATGTACACAATGCTATGCCCAATTCTTTAGCCCTTTTGTAAACCACCATTCCAAAGATATCGTAAATTAGCAAGAAGACAATCATCGAAAAACTGAATTGTCCTCAAAACGATATCTCCCATTGAAATAAATATAAAATAACTAGATAAAGCAAAAAAAAAATTGAATTATAGCTGGCTGCTAAAATCATTTTCCTGTGTTTATTCCGTGATATGGGAATAGGGGACCTTCACACCGCAAATTACCAATTTGGGGGGAGAAAGAGAGATATTTCGCGTGGACAACAAATTCATTATTATCATTATGGCTCAGATAATAAATTTATTAAAAAGGATCTAATGAAACAGAGGCTGAGAGGAGGATGAGATTGGGGATAATGCTATATAGATTGTGCCACTTTTTATTCCTTTGCTCGCCATTGGTACAAAAACCAACGCGACTGACGAATAGTCCCAAATTAATTCAGCCTCGTACCAATAGAAAAAAAAACCGCATGAGATTTGTGCATTTTTTTTATGTCATAACAATTATGATGACTAATTTAATGCTATATCATGCTATCAAAAAAAACCTGTAGTAAAAGAGTTTCATCCAAACCTTTTTTCATATTAGGAAACGGCATACCTCGGTAGGGTTTGCCCTTTAAATTCTACTGTAAGCCCTGCGGAGTTAAATAAGATTTAACACGCATCGGTGACCTAGAATTTTGGGCCCTAGGCTCTCAGAAAAATGGACGGCTTTGGTATCGTTAGTGGTCACCCCATCCAACTACTAACCAGGCTCAATCGTTGCTTAACACAAAAACCCAATTAACTTACATCACCAAACCCCCCATCTCACCCAAAAATAATATTCCGCAAAGTGAGTTTTTATTTTTGTGAAATTCAATTTGAAAAAATTTTATTTTAAAATAAAACGCGATTTTTAAAAAGTTGCCAAACTTGGTTTATGCACATAAAATGCTTTTTTCAAGAAACATTTTTTTAAATTAAAAAACATAAATTTTTAAACGATTTTCAAAAATATGGAATTTTTTGAAAAATAAAAAAACAATTTGGAATTACGGGCTTAGTGGGGCGGGCCAAAATTTCAAATCTTATTTTGCCCTTTTGTTTAAACTATACAACAAGAACAAAAATGTCAAATTTATTATCACACGATGAATGGTGATGTGTTTTTTTTTGATAATTTTAAAACAAAAAATTATTAGCCCGTATAAAATTTTTTGGCAATTCGGGCCAGGTTAGGCTGGGCTTAAAATTAACAAACCAATTTCTGGGCCGAACTGCAGGTTCCGCGCCAATAATATTACGCCCCGGTACGAATATATATATAATTATATATAAAGAGGTCAAATTATTATTTTTTCTTATAGCTGTATATTCAAGGATAACAAGGGAAGCTTTTTTATAAGGGCAACCCAAGGTATGTGAGGACCATCAGTCATTAATATCCTATAATTAAATAAGCCAAAAACTTAAAGGCGTGTTTAATGTGCTTGGAATCAGTTTTCTTAGATGCGCCAACGAGCCACGGACCAGCTTAAAAATTTTTATAATGCTATAACACAAGTCAACAAATATCAATTTCAGAAAATATTAGTTTATATAAACCTTATAGCATCGCTATGATGGCCTTATCTCATATATATTTTCCATTTTTTATTTGTTTCATTCGCCTTCGGCTCCTCGTCCATATAGAATAAAATGGTTTTTTAAACCAAATTGACAGATTTTGCGATCTCGTAAACAAATTAGGCATTGCAAATTTGCATGTCTTGCAAGTGTTCTAGCAAATTGATAAATTCGATAAAACAACTCTTACTTTCTAACCCACGATCCAAACTTCAGATCGACCTGGAGCAATGAATTTTCCGGGGCCCCTTTAGAGTTCTTTTTTAATTAAAAAGCCTGAAATTTAATAAATCTAAACATTTGAGTTTTTACTTTTTACATCAATTACACTGGACAACAAAAAAAACAACATAAACGATTTTTTGAGGGTTTTGTATAGAAATTTCAAGCGATAACAATCTAGATTTTAGTTTTTTCCCTATGCCTCCATTTTTTTTTAACCGGGTCCAAAGTTCAGAAAAAATTTCACAAAATATTTTAAGCTATTAATCCTTTTAAAAATTTATTGGCATATTCAGATTCCCTATAAAAAACTTATCTAAATTTATTAGCAAATTACTTTCATGTTATTTAGGATCAAAAAAACTGATTTTATAACGAAAACCACTAATTTTATAAAAATAAAAAAAAATTAAAAATTTTGAACGCCTTACATTAATAATGAATGTTTTCGTAATCTAAATATATTTTTAAACTTTTGTCACTACGCATAAATTATATGATATAGAAGCCCAAAATACCCCCGAAATAGAAAAATTTAACTTTGACACCAAATAACTAAAAATATGAGGCATTGGCAAAGATTCTAATATCATATTCGTAATTAGCACTGAAAACTTGACCAAAAACGATAGTTGCGACCTTAAGCATCATTTATGGCAACTTACCATAAATGATGCTTAAGGTCGTCCAAATTTTGTTGTCCAATGTTATTAACCAATGCATTTACAATATTTCCTAACACTCGCAGTTACTCTACGTATCAGGCCCAATTCTAGCTTTTCCGATTTGGAAAAGGGGGCAGAAAATTTTTTTTGCCGCTTTCGGTCACGGCAAAAAATATACATGTACACCATTTGAATCATTGTTCAAACTTTTTATTATTGATAATGTGGCCTCACAACTCGACGAAGAGCCAAATAACAAACTTAAAGAAAAAATGTTAAATAAATTAGGAAACGCATCTTTGTAATTATCAAAAAATTTAACAAAATTATTAGTAAGTAATTATTAAGTTTTTTTATTAAAAAATTTTTTGCTACGTTAATTTCTTTAAATAATGAATTTTTATCAATATTGCTTATTTTTAATAGAGACTCTAATTTATTTATATATATAAAAAAAGGATAATCAAATTAAAAGGAATCTAAAGATTCTAAATAAATATTATCGGTAAAAAATCTATTATTATAAGAATCAATAAATAAATCAATAATATTGAAATAAATACTTTTTAATTTATCATTAATTTTTAAATTGCTCTCAAACTTATGAATAGGAAATAAATAAAAATCAGAAAAATCTTAAGGTTTGGTTTTTCTTTAATCTATAAATAAATCATTGTCATTTAAAAAAGTATTATATATTTCAAAACAGTTTTTAAATAAATCTGTAAATGTATTTGTATTTCTTGATTGTTTGATTTCTAACAAACAATGGTGTATTAGATCAAAAGATTTAGAAACATAAATCGTTTTGCATTTAAATTGATCATTAATTATTTTTAATAAATAAAACTAAATGATATACAAACAAATAAATTGATGTTAAATATGGTCAAAAACCCCGAAGCTACGGCCTTGTGGAAGATATAAAAACTTTTTAATTTTTCAAAGAGTATTTAATATTTTTATGTAATTAAAATAAAACAAAGGCGTCGTACTGACCACACCACCGATTGGGCAACAGCCGGATGGTCCCGCATTCACTTACTTCCTTGATTGCATTATGTTGTAAAAATTTATTAAGGGAAGAAAAAATATCAAAAAAATCTTTCCCTTCACTTAAAATCTCATGCAATCGGTGGTTTAAGCAGTGAATATACGCATGGTGTCCAGTCATTTTGCTTAGAAATACTGGAAAACCACTTTTTTTCCCGGACATTTTGCCCATTGTAGCTGCGATCAGGGTCTTTAGTTCTAGATTATATTCTAACAAATATTGACAAGTGAGTAAATTTCTTTGGCATCAGATTTATGAATTGATTTCACAAATATACAGCTTTCTGTAACATATTTTTCTATATATCTAATAACAACAGAAATAATTCTGCGTTAGTTAGATCTCTTTAGCGGATGAGTAGTGTTGATATAAATGAAAAAACTATTTAAAAAAAATTAAATATTTTTAAAATCATAATTTATAGATATTTTTGGGGGAATAATTTTAATTTTATACAGGTGTAAGGGCAAATACAAAATTTATACGTATTTGGGGGGGGGGAAATTAAATTTATTCTGGGAGGGGCAAAAACAGGCACGATTCACTCCCCCCCCCAAAGTTTTTGATTGCCCCCCCCCCCCCCCCCCCACATAATATAATTAAATTTGCTCCGTCAAAAATATCTAAAAAATATTTACTTTTTTTAATAGTGTTTTTATTCATTAACACCTCTCATCCGCTAGAGAGATCAAAATAACACAGAAATTATTTCTGTTATTAGATATATAGAAAAATTTGTACAGAAAGCTTTATATTTGTGAAAGCAATTCATAAATCTGATGCTTAAGAAATTTTCTCACTTGTCATCAATCTTTTGGAAAATAATCAACCAAAGAACCTGATCACACAATGCTACGATGGGGCGAACATAATGCCCGGGGGAAAAGGTGGTGTTCAAGTATTTCTAAGCAAAATAGCTGGACACCATGTCCCGTATATTCACTGCTTTAACCACCGATTGCATCTTGTTGTAAAAGATTGTCTTAAAATTTTTAGGGAAGGGAAAGATTTTTTTTGATATTTTTTCTTCCCTTCATAAATTTTTCAACATGATGCAAACAAGGTAGTTAGTGAATGCGGGACCATACCCGGCTGTTGCCCCATCGGTGGTGTGGTCACTACCTGGCTATTGATTTTTTTCAAATTACACAAAAATATTGAATACTCTTTTAAAAATTACAAATAAAAAAGTTTTTACATCTTCAGGTCACAGGGCCGAAGCATCGGGGTTTTTTGACCATATTTATAATCATCAATTTATTTTTTTGTATTTATCATTTAAAAAATTATTTTATTTATTAAAAATAATTATAGATCAATTTCATTGCAGAACGATTTATGTTTCTAAAACTTCTGATTTAATACACCATTGTTTGTTAAAAATTATATTAAGAAATAAAAATACATTTGAAGATTTATTCAAAAACTGTTTTGATATTAATACTTTTTAAATGACATACTTTTTTAAATGACAATAATTTATCTATGGATAAAAGAAAAATTAAACCTAAAGATTTTTCTGATTTTTATTTTCAAATCATAAGTTTGAAAATATTAAATAATGATGAAGTAAAAAGTTTTTATTTTAATTATTGATTTAATTATTGATTCTTTTGATAATAGATTTTTTACCGATAATATTTATTTAAAATCTTTAGATTTCCTTTATAAATTTGATTAACCTTTTTTTAGATATAAATAAATTAGAGCCTCTTTTAAAAATAAGTAATAATGATAAAAATTCATTATCTAAAGAAATTGACGTAGCCAAAATTTTTTTAATAAGAAACTTAATAATTACAAAGAATGTGTATGATTACTAAGATGCGTTTTCTAATCTATTTAACATTTTTCCTATAAGTTTGTTATTTGGCTCTTAAACGTCGAGTTGTGAGGCCACATTTTCTTCTTTAAAAAGGATAATAACTTCTAGTAGGCTGTTAAGTAGTGACCTGCTTAAAGGTAATTTGGTTCTTCTAGGACACGGAAAATCATTAACTGGGGCGTTGAATTTTGATGAATTTTATAATTTAATCAAAACAACCTCTAGCATAAAATTGTTAGATTAATACAAAACACTGCTCATAATCAGCTAATCATTTACTATTTTAAGACATGGTTGCAGCGTCTCCTACTCCCCAAATTTCATGGAAGAGCTACCCCCCTCGGCAAAATCTCGGGGGTAACAAACTTCGTAATTTATTCATATTCCCCCCATAACTGTACCTACCCCCCTCGAATACCTACCCCCTCGGCCGATTTTTTGGAACCGCTTGGTCCCTACTCCCCCCCCCCCCCCGGAGTAGGAGACACTGCATGGTTGCAATTTTTTTTTATGCGCATTTAACGTTTATGTTCATGTTTTATTTAATTTTTTACCCTAATATTAATTACTAGTTATATATAACCAGTGTTTTTTCATATATATTCTTCCAAATTAGCATATTTATACAATTTGTTTTCATGATAATCAATCTTATTTTACTATAAATTTTCTGAAATCCAAAGTTTTATATAATTCATTTATATCATTCCTATTTATCAAATTTTTATTTTTCATGCGCATTGATACCAAATGATAAAATTATACTTACAATTAATTTCCAAATCTCATATCTTTTTAAGCAATTGATATTAGTGAAAACAATTAATTTTAATTCACATATCCAATTTATAAACGCAATCATTTTTTTTATTTTATGAATATAATAAATTACTATTATTTAATTTGTCAAAAAATTTTGTGGATTCTTTTGTTGTGCATGTATATTGCCAATTTTTCCGCCGAAGGCGGCAAAAAGTTATTTCGCCCCCCCCCCCCAAATGGAAAAGCTAGAATCGGGCCTGGACAAAAATTAAATTACTATGTATTTGGGGGGGGGGCAAACATATTACTTATTTTCCCCCTTCCAAAGGGGTCTAGAATCGTGCCTGCTACGTATATATAGAAATTATAGTACATTTATATCTAAATCTATAGAAACATAGCTATTAATTATTTATACATAACTTCTAGTAAAATTCTAACCCCTAAAAAAAGTTTTCAGCATTGTAAATATTTTTATTTAAATATATAAATATTTAAAAAAAATTTAAAAATTGAGAAAACTCTACTCCTTCTTATTTAAAACAATAAAACTTTTGGATGTTTTAAGTAAGGGCGTTTTCAAACTTCAGTTTTTAAAATTTTAACAAAAAGTTGCCAACCTTTTTTATTAGCAATTAAATTAATTAAACAAATTTTTTCAAAAATTTTGAAAAAAAAAAAAAAAAATTTAAAATATTTGGAATTTATAAATTTTTAAAATTTTTAAAATGAAAAAAAATTAATGAAGGTTGAACGCGTCTAACAAATATGTCCTTTTGATATATTATTTTCCATGCTCACTCTTAATCCAACTGTTGTTTTTACTTTCCGCCCCAGCCTAATACCTCATCATCCAAATTTTTAAATCGGCCATTTATTAAAAACCTAATAAAATTTTAAGTTTAAAATGATATGATCAACGGGTTGGCCATGGTAGTCAGAAATTAAATATAGTGACTCGATTTATTGAGTCTACCTTTTTCACTTGTAGTTAGTTTTAATTACGTTGTAAGCGCGCTGGGTCTCTAACATCCCTGAGTGTTTTTTCACATTGCCAAAATAACAGCGCTTGTTTATTTTTTGGCTTAAATATATCTGCAAACTAGGAAAACACAACAAATTAAGAAAACTTGAAAATTGTTTTAAGTAATTTACATTTTTTTATAAGTAATTATGAATAAATACATAAAATTTAGTTGCAATTTTTAGTTTTTATTTGAACAAATTAGGTAATAATTGAAAAATTATTTTTTACATAGCCGAAAATAAGTAGTTTTACTTTTGAGTAAATTAACTAATTTGATACTTAAATAGATAAAAATTGATTTTAATTATTAAACAATAATTTTGTATGCTTCTTAAGAGAGCCATTAAAAACGGTATTTTCAAATAATCATGCAAAACATAAAAAATACTACTTAAATTTTTGTATGTTAAAATTTAAGGTTGCGTATTTAAGGCCACGTTGAAAATGAACTGCTTTATATTCAAAATAAAAAAATGTTGTAAAATACAATTTTTTTTAAAAGTTGCCAGATTTATAATACAAAATACTTCTTCTAAAAATTTTTTTTTAAATTAAAAAAAAAGGACATTCAACGTGGTAACAATGGAATTACGTAGGTTGCAAATCAAATACAATATTTAAAACCTCATACTAGCACACTTCAACTTACCCACAAAAAACCTAACTGTGTAATCGTATGATTTAACTTAGACTCAATTTTATTTGGTAATTAAATCCCGAGTGTTGTAATGTCGAACTCTAAGTTTTTACAAAAACAAATCTACATATAAAAAATCAAAAAAATTGTGGAATTCACAAAAGTAATATTACCATAAAAAATATAAAAACATACAATTTAATATAATATTTAGGAAATGGTTTGTCGTTAAATATTAAGCACATTTTAACCAAGTTTCCACTCTTATTTTCAATATATTCCCACTGAATAAATCAAAAATTAATGAAAATAAAAGTAATAAAATTTATAGTTAGAAATATACGATATTCTAAATTTATATATGGAAATATATAAAAATTAGGAAAATATCAATGTAAAAAGGATATTTCGATTAACAACATGCGGGTGGTTTATTAAAGTGACGGCAGTCGATTGCTATGTACATTACTGAAATTTAATATATTTATCTTTATATTTTCAATAAAAAACCTAAAATGTTATTAGAAAATTACTTAAATCAAGGCTAAAGCTAAGGTAAATTTCGAAAGTGATAAATTACCAAAAAAAGTCCTTTTAGGCGTTATTATTGCATTTTTGCTTAATTTGTTGGCGGCGTTTATATCAAAATAGGGGGGGGGGTACGCTTCCAGAAACGTGAAACGAATTAGTAATTAGGGTATTAAGAAGATCAAATTCTACACCAAAATAGCTTTTAAAGGATGATGATGTATAAAGTCACATATTTTGTTGAAAACGTATTTGCAATAAAAAAATGAGGCGGGTGACTTTTAATTTATAAAAACGACCCCCTAAATCAGTCATAAATTAAAAAATGCGCTTTCTCCCAATGATTAATTGGCATCGGCCTTGAATACTGTTGAGCTTTAAATTTAATTATTTATTTGTAATTCTTTCCAGGCGGGCACACGCGATTGAAAGATTTTCGTTTAATATAGGCATCATCTTTGATCAAAGATAGCTCTCCATGTGTAAGGGATATGAAGCGACTTGTATTGATTTATAAAAAAGACAACTTTAAAAGGGAATTTTAAGAGGATTTAAAAATTTGACTCCTTTTTCATTTGTGAGAAGAGGTTTGTTCTAAAGCTTATGGATTGAAACTACGTTAGCTTAATAGCGATTCAGTTTCCAAAATATTTAACTCGCTTAATTTGTACTGTAAAATGCTTGAGAGGTGACCCAAACAAGACTTAAGGATGCCGATCAGTTTATTTAATGAAAATAGGGCTTTGGCCCCATGAATTCGTTCTATAAAGCGCTAATTTATTATAAAGATATGTAGAAGGTTGTTCGGCCAAGATTTAAAAAATATTTGGGGTTGCTTGGGCCATTTTATGGCTTTTGGTTTTTTCATAGACTGAAGTCTAGGCTAAAAAATTTTTAATATATTTAGTTTATTTTTAATACATTATATACAAAAAAAATAACAGGCCGCGCTTTCTTAATTTGCAATGCACGGATAGCGGATTTTCCTATCATATATGCCAGTGATGCCTTTTGTGAATTGTTCGGTTATACGCGAGCTCAGGTCATGTCACGGTCAGGACAATGCGCCTTTTTGATCGGTCCGCTAACCAAGCTCAGCTGCATTCAAGAATTTTGGGAATCACTTGTGTTTGGATGTGATATGCAATTCGACACTTACTTGTACCGAAAATTTGGTATTTTTTGTTTACACAATTCGTTAAATTTTTAATATTTAAATAAACTAGTTTATTAGATTTAACCTACTATCGTCAAAATCTTCAAATTTATTTACGCTTTATTGTTGTCAAATTTACCCAGATTTAATAATATAAGAAAAAATAATACAAAAATAAATAAGAGTAAAAACTAATTTAAAAAATTTTACGTATATGAAACAGACAGATTGTTAAATTTCAACTTATAACAATAATCTTCTTTTAAAATAATAAAACTTGTCATTACGAAATTGGGGTACGAATTATTTTGTATAATAAATCTATATAGTAGTATAATGTGCATATGAGATGATTTCAGTAAACTTGTATAGAGCAAATTTTTAAGGAAAAGTTGCAAAATAAATCAATGTTGCCAAATTTGGACATTATTTTATAGTAGCGTGGATCGGGCCCTGTATTAATGATGATTAAAACGGAAAAATAGAGATAAGACCAAATAACTATTTTTCTATAGTTCCATAAACCCTTTTTAAACATTCATGAATTTTTGTGGACTGTGTTATTTTTACTACCATGATTGATTCAAAATGTGAAATACCAAAAGTGTATCTAAACCGAGAGGGAAAGCAAGGTATGTCGCGATAAATTCTAATAAGGACGCCATGATATAGGTTTAGGACCAATTGTCTTATTGTGGGTTGAGAGCTTAGTGCACTGTTCAAATTGACACATATAAGTCTCTAAATTTGATTATTTTAAATCAAGCTTTATTTTTATCAAACACTTCTAGAGCTATTTAAATATTAAAACCATACACGTAGTTTAGATAACAATGACCTCTGAGCTAATTATATTCAGCCTTCTACGTTTAAAAATGAGGCAAATTAATATGCAAAATTCGCTGTGAAAGGAGCAAATAGCGAAAATTTTTGGTATGGGTACTCAAGAGTCGCTTCTAATAAAATGCGCATCCATTAAAATAATGGCATCTTTTATGACGTTTGCGTCATTTGAATTAACCCCAATATAATGGCCTTGGAAAAAAAGCATTCTCGAGATAGTTTACTAGAAATGAAAAATTTATCAGTTGAGTATACAAATGTTTATATTACCAATATGCTCAAATAAACAGAATCTGTATAAAAGACATGATAGTTTTAGCCAAACGTTTAGGTGGCCGACTCAATGTACCTTAGCGCCGTCTAACGAGCTTGCCAAATAAATCATACAGCATACGATTGCTATATATGAAATGTAGTTGACCGTAAAAATTATACTGTCTCTTTCAGGACAAGGGGGATAGTTTTAACAGGTGAAAAATCTGGTCATCGGTTATGCCAGTGCTAACACTGTAATCGGAGAATGCGCAGTCTTTTTAATGGATATTAGATTAGCGGAGAGAGGCACATCGTATAGACCCGGGCTTATTGAACGTGGACATGCACCATTTTCTATGCTCCCCTGCCGACGAATGACTTTAAAAATTGTGGCATTCTCATTGTTCAAATAGTTAATTCTGCCCTATGGTGTTTAACTTGTGAATTTATAATAATCTTATTTATGTATCGGTCAGAAGTAAAAGAAATATTTGCGGCAGCGACGTTAGTACCCTAGGTCATTTATAGGGGCTTTCCGCTATTATCATAATATCTATTAAACTGGCTCAATTTATGGAACACTACACCTTCCAGGCTTTGCAACTCTAGCAAAAGCCGAAAGATAGACTCACATTATGTGGTCGGGTACTAGGCAAATCGTTCTTCGCTTATATAATTATAAAAATTTTATTATACAAATATAATTGATTTAAGAAGTTCCAAAAATATTTTGCTTTTTTTTGTTCAATATTTTTTTTAATAATGTTGTGATTTTTCGCTAACCAAAAGTTGGTCATTTCGTTGGCCAATGACTCTAAAACTATAAAAACAAATATAAAAATTACAATGAGTAATTTGTTATACTTAAGTAATTTAATTTATTTTTTTCACGTTTGCATAAACAATTTAAAAAGAATAATAGTTAAGCTATCACAAGTTTTGCCTACAGAGCGGATCCGCTTAGGGTAACACATGCCAAACTAGGAGACGCCTGGCAATTTTTTATATAGTGTTTTTTAGAAAATATTACAAAATTGTTTTTGGCGCTTTATAGTATTTTACAGGCGCCAAATGACCACGGACCGAGCCGGGTATATTTAATAGAGTGTCCTCCTAATGATTTATACCAAGCTTAAAAGATTAAAAACCCTCAGGTAGCTGAATGAGAATTCTCCGTTTTTTCAGGCGTGACTATTAAGCCGTAGCCCTTTAAGTCTATAATCTAGGTATAAAATCCCTACATTAGCAAAAATTTCAATAAACCCCGAGTTAGTTGGGGCATTATTTTAACCACACGATTAAACTATAACACAGGTCAACAATTTTTTTGAGAGTTATGAGTTAACTACAGAGATCAAGCCTGTCATATTAGGAAATATCAAATCCGTTTACCGTTTTTTCTAATCTAACTTAGTTAGTCAGGTATAAACATTGATTTTAGAAAAAAAGGTCATAAAAACAAAAGAGATTTAAAAACAAAAATAAATTGAAGTTTTATTTGCATATTCACAATAGTTAAACTGTTAAATTTAAACTTCAAATAATATTATTATTAAAACCGATAATATATCGTGTCGTATTTAAGTTTAGACCCGAAATATTTTTTATTATCTAAAGGCCGATGTAAAAGCCTGATATATTAATAAAATTTATTTTTCATTATTTGTAATATATAAGTTACAAGGGATTTTTTTATGTAAAAGATTTTTAATTTTTTTCTTTTTAGAATATATTTAGATCTGTCAATTTGGTCAGGCCATTTTTCGTTAAAGACGGATTTAAGGAGCCAAAGACGGAAGAAACTAAGAAAAACGAAAAACATATATGAGATTAAGCCATAATGGGGATGCACTCTTTAATATTTCCATAAAATTCACGTTTTTGACTTTGATATTTGTTGACCTGTGTAATAAGAGATGAATATCTAGGCAAAGAGAGAAGAAGACACCCAAAAAGGTAGATAAATCTTATTAAAGATGTTTCTAGAAATATCGAAAAGTTATAAGCATGGTTATTATTTATGAATCTATTTAACCTAAAAAAATGGATAAATAAATTAATGAATATTTTTGTATGGGACCAAAAATATATTTGAAAGATTTTATAAACATCCGCTTTGAATTACAGTTGTTCCGATTGAATTATTAAGGAACAAAAAGATAGTTTTAAAATAACAATTTCTAATACCTTTTTCATGGATTAAAATAAAATAAAAAAATTGAATGGAATGTTGTATATTCTAAGTAAAATTTTATAATTTGATATGGTCAAAATATGTTATAAATTAATAAGTCATGGTGGTATATTATAATGTAAAATTTAAAAAGTAACACATATGTATGAAAACAACCTTAATTTATTGAAAATAAATTTGTACACTTTTAAAATTTAGTTCATTGCCCTTATAAATTATATCACGGTTTTAAAAACCTATGTGTTACTTTTCAAATTTCACATTATAATATACCACCATGACTTATTTATTTATAACACATTTTGACCATATCAAATTATAATTTTACTTAAAATATACATTCTATTTTTTTATTTTATTTTTTATCCATGAAGAAGTGAAGTTTTCCGAATTGTTATTTTAAAACTATATTTTTGTTCCTTAATCATTCAATCGGCTCGGAACAACTATAATTTAATAAATATCCTTTATCCAATTTTCAATATTCTCATACGCGCATAACCAGTTTTAGGATGCGGCTTATTACATTTTATTTTTTGCTACATGTGAATGGATGTAATTGTAAATTATGTTTCAACATCATGTAAAATACGCGTTTTCAGTTAATGTCAAAATATAGGAGGGGAATAATGGCTGCGGCTAATGAAAAAAAATATGAAGAATAAAAATTGAGCACATTTTAATATTAAGGTGGCTAGTGTAAAATTTAAGAAAAAATTCTTTTGAGAGTTATTAGTTAACTACAGAGATCAAACCTGCCACCTTATAGAATATCAAATCCGTTTCCCGGTTTTTAATCAAATTTAGTTAGTCAGTTATAAACATTAAAAATTTTAGAAAAAAAGGAAGTTTTTAAAACAAAAATAAATTGAAATTTTATTTTTGCACATTCACAATATAAACTGTTAAATTCTAATTTCAAATAATATTTTCATTAAAAACCATATCCTGTTGTAATTAAGTTCGGACGCGAAATATTTTGTATCTAAATGCCGATGTAAAAGCTTGATATATCGATAAAATTTATTTTTCATTAAAAATATAAGTTATAGGGATTTTAATATGCGAAACAGATTTTTAAATTTTTTAGGTATTTATATCTGTCAAATTGGTCAAAAAAGGCCATTTTTTGTTATAGACGGGATCTAAGGAGCTAAAACCGGAAGAAACTAAGAGAAACAAAAATATATATGAGATTAGGCCATCATATGGATGCATTCTTATATGTTTTCATAAAATTAACGTTTCTGGCATTGATATTTGTTGACCGGTGTATTAACAAAATTTTAATGTCTTTTCTAGTTTGAAAAATGCAACCTTTTGTATATCATAATTTTTGACAGTTTTTAATCTAAAATACATATTTTGCTTTTTATTATATATTAAATTTACTATTCATTAGGTGAAGCTATAATGTGCAACATACTGATAGCTTCAATCCAAAACAAAACTGGCATGGACATCTATTTAATCAATTTTAAAAGCGAATATCGGTTTCAATTACCTCTTGTGCCATTAAAAAGTAGCTTAATAGTTTTTTTATACCACGTATTACCTTTTTTATATACAAATATATCTTAGTCTATTTAAATAAACCACTGGAATCTAAAAATTATTATTTTAATGCTCTAATACTAAATTCAAAAAATTTAAATTATACTGAATATTTATACCGCAAAGGGGCTAAGAGAAAAGTTGGATAGTTAACCCTTAACATATGTGAAATAATAATTATAGGCTATGTTGTTTAAAATATCTTCAATGTTTTATTTGAACAGGAGAAAAGTATATGATCAAAAAAACCAGTACATTTTGCTTTTTTACGCTGCGCAAATACATAATTAACATCCTATTTGGCAATTATAGAATTACCTATTTTGCTTGAATTTCATTCTAAAACTGCTAACATATAACCACTGCTTAAATCCTTCATATAGTTTGACTTTGGTAATAAGTCATTTTTTCACAGGTCGACAAATATCAATGTCAGAAAAAAGGTTCATAAAAATATAAATGATTTACATTTTCATGATGGCCATATCTCATATATTCAATGGTTTCTTCCGCCTTCGGCTCCTTAGATCCGTCTATTAAAAAAATGGCCTTTTTTGACTGAATTGACAGATGCGATCTTGAGACCGTGAGAAAATCCAAGAATTTCTTTACATATAAAAATCTCTAGTAACTTATATTAATCATTTATTTCAATTAATAATTCAATTCAATCAATAAAATTAAATTTCTAAGTATTTAAGCTCTTACTTCGACATTTAGATTATACAATATATTTGGCATCCTAACCTAAATCCAATTATTATCGTTTTTTAATTAAAATATCATTTGCAGTTTGAATATAACTGTTTAACTGATTTAAATTCAAAAATAATATTTTTCATTTTTTTGTTTTTGTTTTATTTTTTTTTTCTGACAATTCAATATTTTACGTTCATAGCTAACTTACAATGTTTGATTAAAAAAACGATAAAAGGATTTGAAAATCACTGAGTTGGCAGGTTTACTCTGTAGTTAACTCATAAATGTCAAAATTTTGTTAACATGTGTTATTTATTTAA
>JAUIRJ010000079.1:0-76449 GCA_030555515.1 Acutogordius australiensis | reverse complement strand
ATATATAAAGCTCTAACATCGTTATTTAGATAAACCGAAATATATCGTGTCGTAATTAAGTTTCTGTACTCGAAAATATTTTGTATTATCTAAATAACGATGTTGGGAGCTTTATATATCAATAAAATTTTATTTTTCTATTTATTTGTGATTAAAAAATATAAGTTACAAGAGATATTTATATGCAAAAAAAGATTTTTAAATTTTTTCTTAAGGAAATATTTAGAATCTGTCAATTTTGGTCAAAAAGGCCAATTTTTCGTTATAAATGGATCTACGGAGCCAAAGACGGAAGAAACTAAAATAAACGAAAAACATATATGAAAATAGGCCATCATGGGGATCCATGCTTTTATGTTTTCATAAAATTCACGTTTGACATTGATATTTGTTGACCTGTGTCGTAAAAGACGTCATAAAGGGCTGTCGTCAAAATATTATGTATAATCTTAATAAAAATGTTGGAGGTGTATTTATTCAATTATCAATACATTAAAAAGTGAAGTTACATTTAATTAAAAAAAATTATTTGCCTAACTTAAGGTTTCTCGATATAAAATTAATCATAATATGTCAAATTTAGTCATTTTTTCTATCGTCATGAATCCTAGCCCTGACTTAGAAATAATTCGGAAACTGGAAAAACATTAGGAATAAGGTTACGTTGTAAACTATTTCTCTAATATTTAATGTATAATTCTCCAAACAGTGATTAATTTTTGCAGACTTGTGTTATTAACGCATAAATATATTTACTTATATATAGGATGGAAAGCGAGCCTTTGTTGGGGCCATCGGAAGCTGGTACTGGCAAGGTAAATATAAATTTACTTATAATAGCTATCTCTAATCTAGTATAACTTATTATCAGATATCACATCGAAACCGATCTTAAATCGACCCGGTCTGGTGCTATTTCGCATAGCTCGGCCCAATTTTAAATAGATAGCAGTCTTTAGCCAGTTTATACTTCTTTAAATATATTTAATTATTAGTTGGGTAAAAATTGACGGACACGCACATGACTTTTAAAGTGTATTTATAAACATTACTGTGATTGATTTCATTAAAAAGGTGTGCACACAAAAATTTCTCGGTCGTTAGATACCGGGTTGGATCGAGCGGCCAAGTGTGAATATTATTTTAAAGAGGGGAAGGGGAAGGACTGGTTTAAACCCTAATATAAACAATACTTTGTCGCATTATATCGTAAAGTTCTATTTTGACAAAACTTGTGGCAACAGCTTTTCTTTTTAAATATTGCAGGAAGGCGAAATTTATTATTTATTTAAGAATTAGAAAAAAATGGATATGTAAATATAGCCTTAACATTTAAAACGACCCTATAAATTATTGGTGCCAAATGAAAGTAAAAAATTACAAAGCAAATCAATATGTTAATAGCATTGACTTTTATGAGGTTTGACTGGTAAGTGCCAATATTTAAAAGCAAAACAAACGAGTTCAAATATAGTGTCTTAGAAAGTTCGCTATATAATTTTGTATAAAAAATTCGGATTGTAATATATTTAAAAATGTTTATTTAATTTGTAGGTCAAATTTATATTCAAGACGTTCAAACAGGGTTTAATTCCATGACAACGAAAGAGGGACCACCTTCTTTAGACGATTCTTATATGGGTACGTGAATTGATTTTTCAAATTTTTACAATTAATATAAAATTAGCTTAACTTTGAAAATTTTAATTTAAAATTTCAAATTTTTGCTTATTGACTCCAATATACTTGTAGGATATTCAATGGTCACAGGTGAATTTGATGGAAAACCTGGAGATGGTATACAACTTTTAATATTAAGTCTTTACCAAACTTAGTTAATGTAGAGCAATTGATATTTTAGTTATTTATGACAATCTATACCCTCTAATCCTTTTTAATTTTCCGCGAATGTTTATGCAAAGAAAAAAAATTAAAATGTATTTTTATATTATTTAAATAATTTGTTTATTTAAAATAAATTTTTTGCGATATTTATTATAAAAATATACTTTGATTTTTTGCAAATATTTTTCTTTTTCTTTCATAGATGTCGCTATAGGTGTTCCCAGAGGCCGCAACTTGACGGGGAAAGTTATGCTTTTCGATCAACAATTAAATCTCATAACTGAACTTCATGCTGAAACAGACGAACCTATAAAGGATCCTACCGTTAGGCCAAATAACCGAAACGTAATTCCAAATGTGAAAGAAAGAAAAGTAGAGTTACCAGAAACTACCGCTAAACGGGGCAGTCGAGACGTGGATTACGATGATGACTTGAAGGATTTTGACGATCAAGTACTCTTTTTAATTATGGCCAATTTTGCAATTAGGTATTTTCATATAAATAGTGTGGAAAATTTAAATGGCAAATCATCTTTACAATTAATCTACTTTGATGGATTTTCTTAACTAATATTGTAATGTTCACGAAATAATTTAGATAGAATCAATTTGATACAAAAGTGTTTTTGACTTGACATCAGTTAAGTTATTATCCTAAAATATGGTTTTTTTGGAAATGTAATACTAAATGTAAAACTATAATTTTTAATCACATAAATAAAATTTTAATTGTAATAGATGGGATCTTATTTTGGATACACGTTATGCGCCGGTGATTTCGACGGGAACAAGTGTGTGAAATTTTACTTAGCTGTAATTTAAAGGGCTTTACTGAAATTTTACTTGTTTCAGAGTTAATGAATTTTGCGTCGTTCCCAGCCAATTTAAATTATACTGGTGTTTGATTTGGAGTACATAAAGGTCGTATGCCAAATTATTTTTCTACAAATACACAAAATATATGTCTTATAAATGCCAAAAAATATATTTTGGCAAAATATATGTCTTATAAATGCCAAAAAATATATTTTGGCTTAAATATGTATAGGCACTACATTTAAATTAGAGTTCAAACCTGGCCGTAATATTTTGGCCAGCCCGCTCGACATATTACAAAGGCTCTGCTCAAAAATTTTAATTAATTTTAGGCCCGCCCGAGTTTAAAATAGGGCCCTTTTATTACAACCTAAAAATTTTATCAATGTTTTTGTAAAGGCAATTAGTAAAATGCGATTTTATTTGGGTTTCTCCCAAAAGTATTAGGGTGAATGATACTCAAATCAAAAATTTTAATTTTTTTGTAAATTGTAAATTTTTTTTAAAAATGAATAATTATGAACCTTTGCAAGTTAAAATGTTTGAAAAAATTTTTTTAAATAAAATTCAATATCAAATTACTAATTACACTGGTCGACAAATTATGACTTCATATCTTAGACCAACAACCTGAAAAATGTTTCTAGTGCAGTTCTTTCTGCTGAATATCATGGTTTTTTCCTACCTGATTTAGTTTTTATTTTATTCGATGTTAAAGTTGCCAAAATGTGCATTTTTGGCACATTTTGCCTTAATTTACACCATTAAAAAATTATAAATTATATTAACTTTTAATATTAAAAAAAAGCTTAAATTTTTATCTATTCAAATATATAATTATTTTTTTATGTATTTTACTTTTTTTAAAAACGAAATTTAAAAACCTACCTTATTTTATTTAATTTCTAGACCCATTGACGCCTTCGATGCTGCTTATGCATCGCTTCTTCTCTCTCTCTTATTTTTTATTATAGTGTATGTCTTAAGTTTTCTGTTTGATTCAGTTTCTTTCTATTTTATAAAGTTAGTTTGGTTCTTTTTTTGGGTTTAATTTCATTTTTGGTTAACTTTTTGTGGTATAATTAAGCCTACAAAGTGACGGAAAAAATTTTTTAGTATTTTTTTTGTTTTAATTAGTTCTAATTGAGTCATTTTTCGTTTAATAGTTTTTAGTTTAATTGTTTTTATTTCGATAAAATTATAATACATCAGCTGGTTTAGTTTAAAATCCAAAAGTTATGAAAATTGTATTAGTTTAGGTGTGTAAAAAAGAGTTAAGTGCAATTGTTTAGCCCCCCGCCCCCTTAACTGTGCAAAACAAGTGTATTTGCTCACGTTTCTTTCAGCAGTTTAAACAATTAAACTTTGTATAAGTGCCCTCAACGGGTTGAAACCAGTATTAAAAGTTTTACATTTGAACCAGCCCGAAACAAAAATGTTTTAGCCTGGCCTGACGTTTTTATGCCCTATATAAATATCAAATTATTTAAATAAATTTCGAAACTTGGAATTTAGTACCAGGTACTGGAATTCGAGTTTCATCGCGACCTATTTTAAATATCATAAATTATACTATCGGGCCTAATGACCCTGAAATCTCATTTTTTATAAATTTTCTATATAAATATTAATATTTCGCGGACACTAACAAATACCTTAATACCGAAAAAATCATTTAAATTCTGGCTTTGTTTAAGCCTATCATTCAGAACTAGATACTAAGAATTTTGAATTTTAATGTAAAAAACCCCTTTTTTCACCCTAAAGGTGGTCGAATTGAGCCCACACACTTATGTGACTAAGGCTTTTTTTATTTATTGGACATTCGTGATTAGTTGTTTTTATTTACAATAAATTATATTTTATATAAAACTAACAGTAACATTTATATCAAATTAAGTATAATATCTAATTAAAAAAGGAGATAATATTCTTAGATTTTAACCTATATAAACAATTTTGCCATAAAAAATATTCTTAATTTAAAATTTACCTCCATTTTTTAGAATATGAATGAAGAAAAATACGTTTGGGTAGAAATTTTTTAAAGAATATGAATGAAGAAAAATATGTTTGGGTAGAAATTTTTAAACAAATAAATAAAGAAATAAAGAGTGAGAGAGAGAGAGAAGAGCGATGCATAAGCAGCATCGAAGGCGTCAATGGGTCTAGAAATTAAATAAAATAAAATAAGTTAGGTTTTTAAATTTCGGTTTTTAAAAAAAGTAAAATACATTAAAAAAATAATTATATGTTTGAATAGATAAAAATTTAAGCTTCTTTTAAATATAAAAAGTTAATATAATTTATTATTTTTTAATGGTGTAAATTAAGGTCAAAATGTGCCAAAAATGCACATTTTGGCAACTTTAACACCGAATAAAAATAAAAAACCAGATCAGGTAGGAAAAAAACGGAAAAAACCATGATGTTCAGCAAAAATAACTGCACAAGAAACATTTTTCAGGTTGTTGGTCTAGAAATTTCGACCAGTGTTATTAGTACTAAAATTTTTTTGAAATTAGAGAAAAAAAACTTTAAATTATAAAAAATTCGAACGCTGCCCTCTGTTTAATATTTACAATATATTTAATTATTTTGCTCATATGGCTGCGGCTGGTGGAAAAAAAAGTTTTGACAAAAAAAAATCGCACGCATTTGATAACATTGAGGCGGCTAGTGATGAAAAAAATTTATTAAAAATTTTTAAAATTTTTTTGAAAAAAATTTTTTGTCTGGCCCTAAAACAACCAATAAACCTAAATCTCATTGCTATTAGCCGCTAAATTTTTTTTAATTTAGAAATATTTTTTTCACAATTTTGATAGATGTAATAGCCGCAGCCTTTTCAATAATTATTGAAGGAATGAATGAACACTGAGCGCGCCCCCAAATTAAATTTTAAACAATCTTATTTAATAGATATTTTTATTCTGTCAATTTCTTAAAGATTAGCACTAAATATAACTTTTTTGAATGATATAAAAATATAAAAATATTTTGAACGCATACCTATGTTTAACGTTAATAAAAAGTCATATTGCTTAAAAACTATTTATTTTTTCTACAGATTTCAAGATATCGTTGTAGGAGCACCCTTTTATAACGATTTAAGCAGTTCGAAAGAAACGTCTTATGAGACTGGGCGTGTTTACGTCTATTACCAAACTTCAAAAGTATAACTCAAAACATTTTTTTAAATTTGTTCTAAAAATACTGTTTATTTTACGCTTATATTCCATTCATTATCAAAAATTAAAACTAATTAATATGTTTTTTTGCCAACTTCAAAAATATTATACCGGATTTTTTTTATTTTAAATAATGCTTTGTGTTTATTTTATACAATTATTACGTATTTATTTACAACATAAGGGCAATTTCGGGAAACGTAGCATTTTAGAGGGCCAAAAATCGGGAAGTCGGTTTGGCGTTGCTGTTACCTCTATTGGCGATGTAAATCTCGATGGATTCGACGGTGGAAAAACTAAATTGCTTTTTTCCTACTGTTAATGCAAATTTTAAAATAATTTGAATAATTTTTCCATAATATAAATTAATGGCAAATTATATTAGTCTATTTTTTTGCTAATTATTAAATATTTAGATCTAGTTGTTGGTGCACCTTACGATGGACCCTTAGGCCATGGAGCTATCTACATTTACAATGGCGACAAAAAAGGAATTATTGAAAAATTTTCACAAGTTTGAACTAATTGATACTGGTGTCGGTCTATTATTTTTTTTTTCAGAAAAGAGTTTCCTTATATTTTATCGTTTGTGTTATGATTAAATTTAGAGGTTTCACACAATTAATTAATGCTTTTTACTAATGTCAAGGCAGATAATGGAAGATTAATATTAGCATGATTCATTGTTTTTTATAATTTGGAAAATGAAAATTAAATTGGACATAGCAATAAATGAATTTTGTGAGTTTTAATACAATCAAACTAATATTACACAGGTCAACAGTTTTTTGGTCATGAATTAATTACAGAGATCAAACCTGCCATCTTAGGGAATATTAAATCCGTTTACCGTTTTTCCTAATCAAACTTAGTTTGTCAGATATAAACACTGAAAATTTTAGATAAAAGGTCAAAAAAAAAGTTAGGTCAAAAATAAAATTAAATTGAAATATTATTTTTGCATATTTACACAAGGTAAACTGTAAACCCGATAATATTCGTATTTAAGTTTGAACGCGAAATATTTTGTATTATTTAAAGGCCGATTTAAGAACTTGATATCTTAATAAAATTTATATTCCATTATTTGTGATTAAAAATATAAGTTACAATTTTTATATGCAATGAAAGATTTTTATATTTTCTCTTCTTAGGGTATGTTTAGATCTGTCAATTTGATAAAGGCCTTTTTTCGTTATAGACCTAAGAAACTAAAGAAAAACGTAAATATGAGATTAGGCCATCAGGGGGTTATTCTTTTATGTTCTCATAACAATTTCGTTTCTGGCAGTGATATTTGTTAACCTGTGTTATCGGCGCCATGCAAAAAGCGTTTTAAGGTAAATGCATAAAAAATAGGCTACTACTGCAATTGATTTTAATATTTTATTATCTAAAACGTAACTAAAATACTTGAGTTTAAAAACATAATAGTTTTTAATGAAATAATTTGATGAAACGTAAAAACAAATTATTTACCCAAGGAAATGGCTTTGTGTGCATGTAGTTTTAAAACTTTAACATGTAAATCAATTATAAGTAAACTTTATTTTTGTTTGCAGGTCATTTATGCCGAGGATATTGGCCCGAAGTTACAGCAATTCGGCTGGTCCGTTAACGGTGGTTTAGATCTTGACCGAAACCGCTACCCTGACCTTATTGTCGGATCTTACACGTCCGCAAACACCATTTATCTCAAGTTACAATTTTATTATATTTGGATGTGATTTTTAACTTGACATATATATATTGCCTTTAAAAATACTAGCCCAAAATTTTTTAAAAAAGAATGTGAGAGGTCGAAATAATGTAACTCCATTCAGCTATTGCAACTAAATTTAATATGCTATTAAATTGTTTTTTAGGCATCTATAGAATTTATTGCACCCATTTTAATTTACATTGAATGACCTTTAATTTTTTATGAATTTTAGATCTAAACCCATAATAACGGCCCATATAGATTTAAAGCTAGAGCCTGAAATTATAAGTCTGGACGATCAAAGTTGTACGCTTATTGATGGATCTGCCGCTTCATGGTAATTACTTTGCATGGGTGATTGATTAATTATGATTGTGAAATTTATTTATGATTGTCATGTTGGCTGTGGCTCTCTTCATTTTCAAACGTTCAATAACCCTAGTGAGAATAGGATTAATCGGTCAATTACAAAATAGTCGAAATCCCGCCGCACTCCTAAATATTATAGCATGCGGACTCATTTCAAATTTGTGAAGAACATTCCCTCTAAAAATTCCCCCTTGCCTACATCTTTTGAAATTTTAGGCATCATTTTGCCCTTCGGAAATTTATTAAAAACTTTTTTCTTTCAGAAAAACTAGTTGATTGCTAATAACAAAAGTTCACTTATCGTAAAAGCAAGGTAAAACATTTCAAAATTTACAAAATCAAATTTTTTAAAATGAACTGAGCCGAGTAATAATGGACAATCTCAAAAATTACTACATTTAATAAGTCATTGTTAAAAATTTTAAAAATTATAAATTTTGAATTTCCAATTTTTTTCCAAATTTTACAAAACCAATGAGGCAAAAACTTATGTTGCAATGCTAAAGAAATAAAAAATGACTTTTTTGGAAGTTAAGGCAAAATTTTTCAAAATTTTCAGGCCGAATTTAGCCTGAACTGCGCCCTTACCTACGTTTTATGTCATTGTTAAAAAATTTAAATTTAAAAAAAATTAGCAAAGACTTAAACCTACACCGATGAGGCATTATGTTAGGTGTGCAAGCCATTTGATTAAAGCGTAAACCCTTTCTTATTTCAATCCCCCAAAAATATGAGTTTGGCTACATAAAGCCCAAAAACCTTTTAGATAAAATACCCCTTTTTGCTAAAAAAAGTAGGCCTTTTGATGAGTCTTATTTTTTATGCAAAAAATCGTATATTTTTTAACCCTATCTGTGAATTATTATTGATCCCTTAATTTATAAAGGCTAGCTTCATTTTTTCCCCAAGTCTAAATTAAATTATATTGTGCCCATTTTAATAGATAAAAAAGGTCACATAAAGCTTAAGAAACCAAATTTAAAAAAAAAAAACCTTTAACCTTTCCTTTTCTCCAAATAATTTTTGTTTCTAAATTTTCCAAAAAAAACTTAAAAATTTATCAGACAGTCATATTGAGATTAAAAATATTTAATAAAAATATTATTTGAAATACACAAACATATTTTATGTTTTAATTTTTTGCGCACTTCTGGTTCTTTGATTCTCTTGGTATGTATATGTTAGAGCAGGCATTAAAAAATTTGGCCATGCTTGATAAATGTCCCCTGTCTGTTATGTGCGAAAAACTGGAAAATTATATGATAAAATGATTTTTTTAATTTAAGTTAAATAATTTTTTTAATTAAGTACCACACACATATATGAGAATAAAAATTTCGACCTAAAAAAACCTCCACATGTGATGCTCATTATGAAAAATAATTTATATAAACTTCTATTTCAATTTATAAAAGATATGCGTCATTTAATTCTTCAGGGAATAAGTAATTGTCCTAAATTGCTTTGTGCCCTACAACATATAAACATATTCATCTACTGAACATATCGATTATAACTTTTAACCATTTTTCTCATATAACTCTTGTCAATTTTTTAATCAAAATATTTTATCTTTGTAAAAAAAATGCATTTTTCAAATTTAGCTCCGTCATGACTATATGCGTTAAATACGAAGGAATCGGAGCCCCACAGCAATTAGGTAATATTAAAGAGCCTAATACACGTAATGTGCGTTGATATTTGGGAAAATTATATTTCTAATACAGGAATTAAACTTTAGCAAATCAATTGAATGTTTTATATTTTAGATTTATTTTTCCTATTTCTGGGTAATAAGCTTGCAATAAGATTTAATTTTTGGTATTTTTCTACTTTCTAACAAGTTTTTGTAAAAAAGAAAATCATAGTTTTGGAAGATAAGGCATTATAGGGAACTCACACCTTTAGTTTTTGTTTATTAAAATTGCATTTAGTATGAATTTTTTGTATTATTAAAAATTAAATTTTATACTAAAAGGAATATATGCAATTTTTATAAATATTCCCTATAATCTCAAAATTAGATTTAAAAATTAATACGAAACTTGACGTAAATAAAATGTATGGGAACACTCGGGCATTTCTTCTCGCGGATGAAGGAAAAAGCCAAACAACTGAAAACGTTAGACTACTGCTTAAAACGAGCTGGTGCAAGAGTTCTTACATTTACCTAAAAGTTAGTTAATTTACATTCAGATTTCACCGAAATATAAGTGCTATTGCTTGTTGAAGGTCTTAAAGTGTTGATTTTTTTTTATTTAAAAGATGAATTAGAAATAATTGACATTGAAATATTATAAATTAAAGAATCTCCAAAAAGGCATGATGAAAATTTTGTTGCTTATACATATATTTCATGTAATGAAATATTTGTACAATTCTTTTTGAATGGCACAAATATTAAATTTTTTTGAACATTTTTCTTCTTAGCTCAAATATACCTTGTTATGTTTTAATTTAGTTAAAAAACTTTCTATTTAATTTAATTTCTTTATATATATATTTGTAAATGTATATGCAGAAAGACGTCCGTGATAAGCTATCCCCTATTGTTGTTCATGTCGCAACTTCACTGGTAGAACAAAATTTTGCCTATCAAACACTAAAACCCGTCCTTGATAGTCTAACCCCTTCAAGCACTAAAGAATCGGTCAGTTTAATTTGTTTTTATTGATTTATATAAAACTTTTTTGGCCCGTTTATATTATTTGGTGTAGTTTTTTATCATTAAGAGTTGATTGCACAAAAAGGTTTCATTCCATATATTTACAAACTTTTAAATTTTAAAATTAATTCAAATAAAATCTTTTAGTTGTCAATAAATTTAGCGTAAACATGACTGTGGCATAGCAATAACTACAAATAAAAAAAAATTTTAAGCCATTTTTAAAGTGAGATTGTTTTTCGTAAAATTGTCTGACCTTATTTAAAATTTTTAATTTTTTCTACAAAATTTGTTTTTTTGGAAAAAGTATTTTAAGTACTTAAAACTAAATATGTCAACTTCGTTTTTTTACAAAAAATAATTTCTATTATTTGAACAAAAATAAAACTGGACCACAAAATTTGGACGACCCTAAGCATTTATAGCAACTTTGGTTTTTGGTCAAGCTTTTGGCGTTGATCACGAATACAGGCCCGATTCTAGCTTTTTTATTTAGGGTGGCAAAAAAAAACTAGTGGGGCGGCAGAAAAATTTCTTTCGCCATCTTCAGCGGCAGAATTAGCCGTGACCTTCGCACGGGAAAAAATATACATGTACACCATATGAACCTTTTTGGGAGGGCACTCCCCCCAAAAGGGGTCTTGAATCGTGCCTGCACGAATATGAAATCAGAATTTTAGCCAATGCCTTAGATTTTTGTTATTCGGTGTCATAGTTGAGATTTTTCAAATTTTGGTGTATTTTGGGCTATATCATAAAACCTATGGGTACTAACAAAAGTTTAAAAATATATTTAGATAATGAAAACATTGATTTTTAACTTAAGGGTTTAAATTTTTTTTTTAATATTTAATTTTTTTTATTTGTTCAATTTTGTAAAATTAATGGTTTTTGTCATAAATATCGTTTTTTGATCCTAAATAACTTGAAAATAAATTGCTAAAAATTTATGTAATTTTTATGCCAATAGATTTATTATAGAATTAATAGTAAAGGAAATTTTTTGAACTTTTTTTCTGAACTTTTTACGCGGTTTATAAAAAATTGGAGACTTTAGAAAAAAAACTAAACCCGGGATCGTTATCGCAAGAAAATTCTCTATAAAACCCTCAAAAAATCGTTTATGTTGTTTTTTGTTGTCCAGTGTAATTTATTTTGTCCATGACCATATATACAATTTGTGTAAGTCACTTCTACTAAAAAGCAACATTTAACAATATTATCTAATCCATTTAGTTGCACATCCTAAAAAACTGCGGAAGGGATAATGTTTGTGTACCCGATCTATCACTCGTCAGTGTACGGTCCCTAACCTGGCCCTACCGACTCAGCGGCCCACGTGCCACTTCCCCCCTTTTCTATTCCAATAGCAATCGAAGGAACTTACGACAGGGAGGTATCGGTGGCAAATTATTTTCCCAAACCAAAATAAATAAAAATGAACAAGCTCACGGTACTACATCAGGAGGTTATAGTCAGGTATGTAAAACATTTAATATCTTTAACCTTAGTTTTGCTTTTGGGCATTTTGTAAATTTATTACAGTTTTTGCAAATAATAATTGCATTAGTTGCGCTGGAATATATATTTACTTATTAGGCGACAGTAGCTTAATAATATTTTTATGTACATCGATAAAATTTGGGTGCGACGCTCAACAATAAAACACTAAATTTTTTGAATTTTACCGGATCTAGCCTATATGTTTAAATTTTACTACGGGTTTATTAATTTTACCAATATCAAAAATTAAAGGAAAAAATAAATGTCTATATAATTGCTTACCAATAATTTTTAGAATTCACAAAGCGCCGTAAGCAAAAATAACAACTCCAGCGCCAAAGCGTTACCTCAAAATGTAAAACGAAGCTCTTCATTGAGTGGACAGGACCGGACTTTGGCTATCCACCTGACCGTTTTAAATCAACTTGAAGATGCGTTTGAATCCCAAGCTATGATCTTTGTCCCTAAAGGTTTGAATCAAAAGGATTATTGAAAGAAAATTTAAAATTTTTTTTTATTTATTGTTGATTAGTTTTAATTAATACTAAAATAAAATGACCTAGGAAATTTACACTATCAAATTTTTTTTACAATAAATCTTGGATCCATCAATAAATTTCTAGGCTGCAATCAAATCAAAATAATAACAAAAACATAACGATTTGCCAATTGCAAATGTTTGCTCTTATTCTGCAACTATTTAATATAAAATAACATATTTTTTGAATCAAATAGTTTAAATAAATGATCATTTCTTATTTTTAATCTTTATTATGATTATTATTGATTTAATTTATTCTTGTTAATTTATCTTGACAGGCTTAGACTTCGTTAACGTAGATTTGGAATCAGACCCGTCAAACGTTATAACTGCCAACGGTCGAATCTCCTGCACCGTTAAGGATATTATCGAGGTTGATGCTGAAAACAGTCAGCAACCAACTGAGAGTGATTTTTACCAGGGGAAATTAAAACCTACAATAGAAGTTGGAGATGAGGAGAAACTTATTGGTAATTAAGCATGTATTTTATAGCCACCGATTATACCATTAATAAAGTTTTGGCATTAAAAGTTGCATTGTTATTTTATGGAAAAGCCGCAAGGTAAAAAATCATGCTACAGTGGGCTCTTGGAGACTCCATTAATAAACCTTTATAATTTCAAGAATTTTTAGTTAGGGGCGTTTATTTTTTGTAGAAAAATACTGGTATTTTTTGAAATACCGTAAATTTTATGGAAGCAAAATTAAAAAATCCTATAAATATCTTATTTAGTAAATCTCTTCTTAATAAATTGATTAAATTGTTTTTAGGTTTAGTAAAAAATTTTGAGAAAAGTTCATGAAAAATAAATATAGTGAAAAAAATCTGTGACTACGACTCACCTTAAAAATTAACTTTATAAAAAAATAATTTATAACAGTATTATACATTGCAAATAGTTAACATACTTAATTTTAAAATTATGAAGGTATATTCCAAAAGTATTTTTTCATTGAGGCAATAATATGGTATAACATTCAAACTGACCCTTTGAGGACCGTACGACCCCAAATTTCTACACAAATGTTTAATTAGACTTTGACTTAATTAGAATTACTAAATTTGTTTATCACACAGGTCAAAATTTTTTGAGAGTTATGAGCTAACTACAGAGATTAAACCTGCCATATTAGGGAATTTTAAACCCGTTTACCGATTTTACTAATCAAACTTAGTTAGTCATTTATAAACATTGAAAATTTAGAATAGGTCAAAAAACCAAAAAAGATTCAAAAACAAATTTAAATTTTATTTTTGCATATTCAAAATAGTTAAACTGTTAAATTTAAACATCAAATAATATTTTCATTGAACACCGATAATATATCGTGTCGTATTTAAGTTTGGACGCGAAATATTATTTTCTTACTGCCGATGTAAGAGCTAGATATGTTAATATTTATTTCTCATTAGTTAAAAATACAATTGTAAGTTAGGAGGAATTTTTAGATGCAAAAAAAAGTTTTTATTTTCTTTTTAGGGTATATTTAAATCTGTCAATTAAGGCTATTTTTTGTTATAAGGGGATCTAAGGAGCCAAAGACGGAAGAAACTAAAACGAAAAATATAGAAGATTGGGCCATCATGGGAATGCATTCTTTTATGTTTTCATAAAATTCACGTTTCTAACATTGATATTTGATGACCTGTGTCATTTAAAAAAAAAGTGAAAAAAATTTGACCAATTATATAAGTTTTTTTGTAGCTTTATATTGATGTGTTGGGGTCCATATAAACCTTGCCGTAAGTAGAATTAATTTTTTTTACCATTAACAATAAAGGAGAATTTTTTCACGATAATACGAATATCTAGTAGATTTTAAAATAACACATATTTATGATTCTGTATCAAATGTATTAGTGCTGTCCGACCTTGAAAACCTAACAATTAGTTCATATCCACCATTGAATCGAATATTGCGAGCCTTAATTAACTTATCTACACATTTCACGAAGGGCGAGGCTAACAAAGTAACCGAACAAGTCAATCGACTACGAAAATTATCAAATGATTTAGGCACTCTCGTCATTTGTGATATCGGTATTTAAATTGTTAATAATGACTAAAGTGCTAAATTTTATTAAACATTAAATATGCAAATCATAAGGGGTAAAAAATAATGAATATTATTTAAACAAGCAATTGGAATATATATAAATTAAAAATCATTTTTTTTCAAAACTATTTTGTCTAATTTATCGCTCTAGCCAAATTTAAAATTGACACTTTTATACAACATACTGTGAAGTTCATATGATATGTAAAATTTTGGATGAAAAGGTAATCCTTTAACCCAAGGCGCCAAACTCGAGTTTGATGCGCGATTCTACCCGGCAGACCTTGAAACTTTGTTAACTAAACGTGCCATGACGGACAAATTTCAATTCCTGTTTTACTTGAACAGCACAAACCCCGAAACCGCAACCACTGCTAGGGATAACTACAAAATTCTAACAATTCCGATTGAAATGTCTTCGGACCTCGAAATATATGGGTAAGAGTCATATTAATAAAACATTCTTCATAATGAAGAAAAATTAAATTTGGCGTAAAATACAATCTTTCCTCATTAGCGTTTTAAGTATATACATATATTTATTATATCTTTACATTATTTTGTTGTATAATTTAAAGTGCATCGATACCCGATCAAATTGTATATTCTCGAAATGACCCTTTTTTGCAATATCAAAATTACGCGAATGAAACGAATATTGGTCCCCAGGTGGTGCATGTTTACGAGGTTAGACCTTTAGTTAACCGAATTTTTAGATTAAGATTCATTACCATTCCACTTATTGATTTAATTTAATTTGTTTTATATTAACTATCAATATATTCGTAAGATTTTAATTATATGCTACATTTTTCATACCGTGATTCTTCTTTTTTGTCAATTAAATAGAAGGTAAGGGCCACCATCTGCCAATTACCATTTAAAATTTTTTGCCAAAACGATCCTATAATTTATAAAATATATATTATTCAGCTAGTCAATCGTGGACTTACCCAAATCAGCCAGGCTGAATTTACAATTCTATGGCCGAGTCACGTGGCTAAGGACAACGCTAGGCTGCTGTACCTGATGGAGAAGCCGGTCATTGATCAATATTACGCAAATAGCAATGTTCCAACCAATGCGCTCTTAAAACGAGAAGCTTTTGCTCTTTTTTCTGACCTTAATCAAGTTAACCCGTTGGGTCTCAAGGTCGGATTTATTTTATTTTTTATGTTACTTTCTACATTGGCGGTGTTTTTTTTATACAGATTTACTTTTATTTGATTTATTGGTAGGTAAGGGTTATTACTAAAATACATCTCTTATATCTGATTTTTTTCAGGAAGTTTTGGAAAATATAAAAAAATGTTTAATAAAATTAGATCGACCGATCCGAACGTTACAAAGCTTTGTTTAACGCCACGCGATCAATGCAGATGAGAGATCAGCTTGAACAACAATCAGATAATTTGGAATATTCTGTACTTCCTGGCAATAGTTCAAACGGGATACTAAATAGAGAAATTTCAAAAAATATTTCTGAAATAGAACCTCGGCCCAAGCGATCAGTTGATGGTAACATAACATTTTACCTATTACAATAGTTACTTTTACTTAAAATAATTATTCCTAATTAATTAAAAAAATCAAGAAAGAAAACAGCGATAACTAAATATAGACTATTATATTAAGGATTTCATACTATATATGACTGCAAACGTTGAGTTGATATATTAAATAAAAATTCTATTAATATAAAAAATTGCTAAATAAATATTGGCATGTTATTAATTTTTTAAGTGTTCTTTTTAAAGTAATGGTGTTGATAAGATTACTCTGTACATCAAAGATTGACCTTTTCAGGAAATTTAAATAAATAGCTTGGATTTGAATTTTATAATTAATCTAATAGCCACTCTTAGGTTTTTTCCAGAAGGATTAGAAATTACATTCTTATTAAATTTTTTTTATTTATTAAATATGAAAAAATGTTACAAATTTCTTTTTAAATTACGCCTTTTATAATTGGTAATTAATTAATATTTCAGAAAATTGAAATAATTATAAAATGAATTGTAGTTATTTTGCGCGCCCGTTTGTTAGTTAACCAAATTGACAGATCTAAATATACCCTAAAAGAAAAAATTTATAAATCTTTTTTGCATATTCAAATCCCTCATAACTTATATTTTTAATCACAAATAATGGAAATTTTTTTTTATTAATAAAGCAAGCTCTTAAATCGGCATTTAGATAATACAAAATATTTCGCGTCCTAACTCAAATACGACACGATATATTATCGATTTTTAAAAAATATTATTTAAAGTTTGAATTTAACAATTTAACCATTGTGAATATGTAAAAATAAAATTTAAATTTATTTTTGTTTTTAAATCTTGTATGTTTTTTCGACCTTTTTTTTCTAAAATTTTCAATGTTTATACCTGACTAACTAAGTTTGATTAGGAAAAACAGTAAACGTATTTGATATTTCCTTTGGCATGTAACTCTAAAAAATTGTATTAACACAATTTAATTAGTCCATGGTTACGATCACACATCGATGAAACATATCGTAGCCGAAGGCGGCGCAGACACGCTAACACAATCTAATTCAGGTATAGATAGTCCTTCAATGTCAGGTCTCTCGTGGAACGATAAAGATGTAGTGGCGAACGCTCAAATGTTGAAAGATAAATCACACCCTTGGGAAATTGTAATCTATTGTTTATTTTCTTTAGGATTGGAACAAGCTAGAAATTGGGTAAAACTTTTTGTAAGCCCGGATAAAAAATATCAAGTTTTTCATCTTTTTTTTGGATTGTTTTTTCTATATGTTATAAGATTGAATGCAAGAAGAAATAAAATTTTTAAACTAAAGAAGTGTTTATATTATAATAACCAAGGGTTGTCACGAAAAGAACTGCACACTCATAAAATGTACCATTGGACCTTTTTCATCAGGCGATTCTGTAACTATTCGATTAAGAGCTCGAATCTGGGTGGACACCTTGGTTAAAGTATTTATAAATTTATCTTATTTTGCACAATCTTGTATTACCTAATGGATGGGATCTAAACTTTGTTTAGATAACTCGTTGTAAAAAACAAAGTTTATTTTCTAGAAGTTTTGAAATGTTTGATAAAAAAGGTTATTTTGAAAGACTATTTTACCTGGTGAATGTGGGAATCTCTAATTGCATAGATATCAACACTAAATCCGCAACATTTAAATTTTGAACTAGGAGAAATACATGTGTAGAATTTTCACTCATTCTAGTAGCTCGTGATCGCTTTTGACATTTTTTAGATTTTTGTAAATTGTTATAAGTGATTCATTAAAACGCAAAAATAACAGGATGTGTTAAAAGAAATGCACAAATTTGTTTAAGTGAAGATATTTTCTTAATATAGTGTTGATCCATATAAATTATTTAATATAAACAGGAAAAATTAGCCGGAGCCGTTGTTTCATCTCGTAGCATTTTACGCATAACGAAAGTCCCCTACGCCATCGATGCCACAAACATACCTCTAAAACAGTTACAAGTATTTCATTTGTTTTAATTTGCAACTCCGTATGATTACACCGAACAACAAAATTTGGAAGAATTAAGCATTATTTATGGCAACTATCGTATTATTTAATTAGGTTTTTATTACGAATATGAAGTTAAATTATTATCTACTGCCTCATATATCTAGTTATTCGTAAAAACAACGTTTATTGTTGGCAATTTTTCCTTGCATTATTAACCTGCGGTTGGAAACAAAAGTGTAAAATAATATTTGATTTAGGGTTATATTCACTAAGGCGTTTAGTTTTTTTTTAATTGGTTGTTTTCATTTTTTGATTTTATATACCTTTAAAAGTTGTATTATTAATAAATGATTTTTTTAGACAGGTTTTTATAAATTTCAATACGTCAATCGACTTTTTCAAAATTTGATAGTTTTTCTCATAGGGATTTTTTTTAACTTAGTCTAATATAAAAAAATTGGAGACATTAGGAAAACCATACACAGGATGGAATGGCATTAAATTATCTCTATAGCTTGTAAAAATCGTTTATGTTATTTAAGGTTATTTGATATCCAACACAGTTTTTGGCTAATTTATCTCTTACCTCACTTTGGCCTTATGGACATTTAAAATAGTATTTTTAACCCATAATAACAAAAACTCAAAACCGGTTTGTCACTTCATGGCGTCCCTAAGGCAAATACAGGTGCCTTTCAATAGTTTCAGCTTTAAATCCCTATTATTTAATCGCTTTGCGCTTTCAAGCAGTGCCCAGGTTGCTCATATAAACTGACCGACCCTGCCAGAACCACATTCAATTTATATAAATTCATGTTCTCTAAAAAAATTACCCTACTTGAATTTTTGGAATAAATTTAATTTTTTCACTTTTACAGAATAAATAAATTAAAATAAAACCTGCATGTTGTTTACCTTTTAAAAAATAATTGAAATGGCAAAATAATTTTTGCTTTTTTAGGATTTTTTGTTAAATATCAAACCTGTTAGATTTAAAATGACTATTTCATATGTAAGAAATATATTGTAAACTCTTTATTTTTATTTAAAAAGCTTAATAAAGAGTTTGAGTTCTCTCACATTCTATTCATTTTTTTTCTATGTTTTTAGATCAGCACTTACCTTTCACCAGAACTCGGTGGTCCAACCTCGAAAAGGATAGAAGCCTGGATCATAGTTTTGGCAATTACCGCTGGAATATTTATATTGGGCTTGATTGGACTCATACTTTGGAGGGTAAGTGACCATTATTTTTATGCTCTTTGAAGAATCAAAATGTTTGTATTTTATTTAAAATCACAAATATTGAAAATAATACACAGAATTAAATCATGGAACACTGTTTCATTATTATATAACTCAAATGGCCTAATTTAATTATTCCTTTATAGCTTGGATTTTTTCTTGCGAAAACGGCCACCGAATTTGGACGAAAAAGATACTGGTTCTGATTTTTCTTCTGACAAATAATTTCAAAAATTTATAAGGTAGTAATACGAAACGAACGATGATTTACCAAAGGAAAATTTATTTTTTAGGTAAAATTTAAAAAAAAATTGGTTTAGCAATTTAAAAAACCTACCTCATATAACAGCTTTTATTTTAAGACTAAAAGTTTAAATTATATTATTAATTTCAATTTGATTTAATATACAAACTTAAAAATTATTAAAAAACTAAGACTGAAAAACAACTTACTGTTTAGTTTAAGGAAGTAAAACCTTTTATTTTACGAATTGTGATACCAAGCTCAAAATTATTAAATACTATAAAATTTAAAGAGAATAATGAACAAATCAAAAAATATTATGTGTTTAAACTAATGTCGATATGTGCAATAAAACAAGGTCATCACCCTCAAATTTCATAATTTGACAACAGATTCATAAGGTCCTGTTAAACTCTTACCGATTAAAGCCATGAAATTTGTTTCATATCTTATTTTTTAAGAAAACATTAAAACAAATTTTGATTTTCCAACAAAAATTTAAATCATCAAATTTATATTTCAAAATTTTACATATATATAAATAATTATATAAAACAATACGATAAAATACCCAAAAATTGCATTTGTTTGCATTTTAAAACTAAATTATTAATGATGAGACAAATCTTCGTATACATTTTAAAATTATTTTAAAGACTTAATTCTTTTTAACAAACCTAAATTGCATTTTAAATTTTCCGCACATCACTGCCATCAAATTATCCTTATATATCTTTACAACCTATTTATTAAAAAATTTTTTAAATTGGTTAAATAAATTTTTGATGAAATCAAGTTTTAATAAATTTATATTTATTATTTTTGACATTGTTTTTATATATTATCCTATGATTTTAGACATATACAACCAAGAATCATGCATTTAATAAATTAATAAGATTTTTCATGTAAAAATTGTTAATTATATTTTTAACAAAATTTATTGAAGAAAAAATTGTACTTTGATACTTTAGGGCCTTTTAGATAACTTTAAAACAATAATTTGTAGAGCATTAAGCCACAACCTTGAAATCTACAACACCAATTACATTTTTACCAAGCAGGATAGACTTAAATAGACAGTATAAATTTCATTTATTTTTGGTTTTAAATTTTTTTAGTTTTTTATATACATTTTTTTAAACAATTTTTAATGCTTAGCTGTACAAAGTTTGTTTACAAAAAAGGTACCGGTGTATAAATTCTTAATATGGCAAATGTGGTCTTTTGAAATTTGGTTCAGTGTAACACCAGATATTTTATCTCCTTTATCAAAATGTCAAATGCCATTCCAGCGACTTTAAAAATCAAAAAATATGATTTTTTTATTTTGAATTAAACTAAAAATAAAAATAACTAGTATGTACTTTTAAAATTGCTATGAAATTTATCATTAAATAATAGTAAGCAATTGTTTGATAATTTTTTTAAAATCAAACTAAAATTTACTAAAAATTATTTTAATTGAAAATCAAATTAGTTTTATACTTGACAAAAATATTTAAAATATTATCTAGTTTTTGAGTTTCAAGGCAAAATGGTCATTTTAGTTAAAGATGTTATATATGGCTGGTAAAAATGTAAGCCTTAAGATATTATAAAATAGTTTTACAAATAAACTAACTAATTAGATCAAGACTACAATGATTAGAGTTCCTTTTACAACCAGCTAAAAAAAAAAAAATTAAAATCTAAGATATATTGCATATCTTTTATATATAAATAAAACTAAATTAATTACAAACCTAAAATCATTTTTTATTTCCGACTGAATCATTTGATCGTCGGGATGCAAAATATTCTGTAAAACCTAAATATGGATGCTGGAGCTTGCTATATAGAAAATGATGTTTTTCAGAAAATTGAAGTTACAGTTGATATAAATATAGATTTTTTTGTATTAGGGCAGCATCAGTAATTTTTGCTTATTTTCTCAGAGACGCGCAAAGCTTTATTTTAAGGTTAATTTAATACAAACCTAGAATATAATTTTAACAGTATAAATTAAAATTTTTTAAAATGATAATTTTTAACAAAATTAGTCATACTGTTGATTTTAGTAAAAACAATAAAAATTTATATAAAAATATTTTAACAATTTTGTTTTAGTTATCAAGCGTGAAAGCGATCATTAACAAGACGAAGAAATTTTTAAAAAGCATATAATTTTATTTATATTTTTATTAAAATAGATGCATATATAAAAAATACTAAAAGTGAATATAGCTAGGTAATAAATTAAGAACAGTATATAATAGTTATAGAATTGTTCATTTTAGGCAAAAATAGGTGTTGTCAAAATAGAATAACAAGAAATACAAAATAAATAAAAAATTGCGGCTTATTTGTTTAAAGTGGTAGGCCTTTGTAACGTCGTTTTTCTTGTTCACTTTGTATTTCTTTCATCAAAATTTTAAGAAAATGTTTAAAAATATACAATATAAATAATATAGTGAATAAAATGAGTACAAAAGATATTGAAGGCTTTAACAGGTTAATATTTTTTGTAGATGGCGGATATAAATGGGGACTAATTAGACATGTTTAAAAAAATATTTATTATTTTTTTATTTAGTTTCCATTAGATTAAGGGTGCAATGCATTCAATTGGTGACCAACTAAAATATTGTTATAATATAAATCTTGGGCTATGCTTATTCTGTAAAATATACAAAACCATTTTTGCCGTACTAAGCCCATGATAAATTTTTGCCCCCTTCCTTTAAACGACCAGGATTTACTGAAAATCAAAAAAAAAACAAGTGGTTATTCTAAAGATTTTATTCAATTTAAGGACGACTTGTTAGTGTTTTGTCTATTTAGATATTGCCCCGTTGGGTCAAATGAGAATTAACACAAGCCGGTAAGCTAATTTTAGATGTAAGCTCTTAAAAAAGATTTAGAATTTTGTGTGCGTTGATCCATTTAAATAATAATCAAGCTCAATGCTGTTTTTATTGAGTGTAGAACAAAACCAAGTTGTTCACTTGCGACGTCCGGACTTGACTTTAAAAATAAATTAAAAACAAAAAATTAGTTTTTAAAAGGGAGAGGATACAAGCTAAAACACGGGCATTTTTTAATCTACGAGCTAATAAAGATCCAGGCATAAAAACGACTAGCGGTTCTCTACAAAATAATGTCAAAAAACAAATTTATATGTATATAAATTGTTAAATCTAATAAAAAAAATATTTGTAATACAGCTAGGGCGAATATTCAATTAAAAAAAAGATTCAAAAATATACAATTTATAAAATAAAATGCAAGTAACTTTCAATTTAAAGTAAGAGAAGTCATTCACTATCATTCTATGCTAAATTAATCCATCTTTAAATTGAGTAAGAGGATTGGGTCAAAATGAAACATGGCAAAACATTTTAGATTAAATAATTTAAAAGATAAAAAATGTAAATAAATTACCTAAAAGCAGGTGCAAAGAGAATTTTTATTTTAGTAAAATTTTCAAACATCATATGTGTACAAACTTAAATTGACATTCGCGTTAAAAAATTTTTTTTAAAAAATTCGAAAACTTCACAAAAATAAAAAATCACTATGCACAAGCCCTAATAAACAAAAATAAAGTATGGTCAAAAAGTTGTTATAGAGTCGGAAGCTAATATATCACAATAAATCTGCAATTTTTTTTCTAAGTACATTATTGTCGCATATTTCAGTGTCCTTAACATTGATTCCATTTATTTAACCGGAATATTCACAAACAAATTTATATAAGTGCGATCATGTTTAAAAAACTAAGTATTTATTTGTATTTCCAAAGAACTAAGAAATCCTAAAAAAAGTGGCAAATCTATTTTTATAATTTATCAGCTGTGGTTGATGTGGAACCGGATACGGTATTAATCGGAGTTTGATTCTCTTTGGCGGCATTGAGCTTAGATTTGACCGTTAAGTTGAGTGGGTAAGGGTCGAGACTATTTATGTCCTGTGAATTAGTTTTTAAAATACTAGAATTATTATTATTATTCTCATGGGGCCCAGGGTATCTTTTATTAGGAGCCCCAGGGGGTGGAGGTAAGGCAGATTTAGGGGAGGGAGTGCATTAGGAGCAGTCGGGCGAGGTATATGGGCGGTTGCGCCACTGCCGTTATTTATATTATTGTGCAAAGAATCAATTTCAATGCCCTCGATTCCATTAACGTAAGCGACGGAAGAGGCGCCATTTTGAGGCGCATTCTCGGAGCCGAGGGCTGAACCATTAGGTAAAAGTGGACGTTTTCCGCAACAAGTCTTAGGCGCGCAATCCAGCGTGCCTTGGCATAGGAGCAAGCATCTGTGAATGAAGACAATATTTAGAAATATGTCATTGAAATAAGACAATAGATGGTATAAGCTAAATTGGTAGAAAAATTTAACTAAATATATTTGTGTTACCCTTTAAAATTGCAGCATTTGTGACGGAATAACAAATCGTATGCCAATTGACATAGAATATATTTTGTACAACTTATTTTTTTGGAAAAAATTTAACTCAAGTTTAAATCCGGCAGGTAGAATTAAAAAATAATTACTTAGACTTATAAATTGAAGCTCGATATGAGCATAATTTAATAACCTTAAAAATAAATTAAAATAAAACTAGATAATCTCGACGCCCTAATCGTCAAACTTTGGTTAAAAACTATACCCATTTTTCGGTCAAGACTGGGTAAATTAAAGTATAAGCATATAATTTTTACACTGTAATTTATAAAAATGTAACATTTTCAAAATAAGATGAAGAAAAAAGATAACAACGCTTATAATTTGTTTTAATAAAATGGGCGTAAATCGGATTAATATCTTGGGCAGACCATATATATTTAATTTTTAACCCAAGGTTGTCGGTATAAACGAAAATGTTAAATATTATGCAATTGTAACGTTTCAAATCATATCTATTAAACCGTTATCTTAAAACTTCTTAGTAAGGAAGAGCATGGAAGGAAAAAAATTTAATATTTAGAAATTTTACTTTAATTCACTTAAACATATCAGATATAAAAATTTATGATATCTATCTATTCAAACTAGTTGAAAAATTGGCAAAACTTTTAAAAGTACTAAAATTATTGAAAAAAATAATTTAAGTCATTTACAGTATATAATTAGTTATAAAAAGTTTGTGCAGGTCAACATGGAAATTTTAATTATATTTTTTTAACAATTTTATTATTAAATTTCAGCAGAGAATTTTGGAATAAAATAAAAATATCAAACTACTTTTAATGCATTTTACACCAAAAATTATTAATATATCTCGTAAAACTATATTTTTTTAAATTTAATAAAAATAATATGATCTTTTAGCGAAACGATTAACTAATAGGACACCAAACACATTCGTTAAACTTTATAAATAAGTGTTGGGGTGAAAAAATTAATATGTTTAAAGCAACGCTTCAACATAAAACCCTTTATTATCAATAATATTTTGTAAGCAATAAAAATGTTTTTAGGGGGACACAAAATAATATCAATTTTTGCAAATAGTCTTAAAAAAATGTTATTTGTTAATACTTTTCTTCCTCGTCAATCGCTTCTACAAATTCCGGCTGAATCGTAGTAGAATGAATCCCTTCCCGGTGGAAGAACTCCTTGATCCGGGAAGCTATTTTCATGTAATCCAGTATGTTCCTGCACCTTATATGTGCGGTCGCTATGATTTTGGTGCCGGCTAATTGCCATACGTGGAACTCGTGGACGGCAAGTACGCCATCTATGTCGTGGATCAGCCGGTCCCGCAATTCATCTATCCTTATGTGGGGTGGAACGGTTTGGAGCAAAATCAAGGCGCTTTCCTTGAGCAACGGGGCCGTGGTACAAAGAATTATAATGACGAGGAGCAAAGACATGCACGGATCTATGTAATACTTCCAGTCCCCGTGGAAGTATTTGATGGACAAGGCGCTGATTATGACTATGACCGAACCTGAATAGTGTTGGAAATATAAAATGTAGCAAAAAATAAATAAATGGAGCATTAGTTATATAATGAGTAATATAAGCAAAGAATAAAACTTAATGACAACAAACTTCCTAAGGTCTCAAATATAAAGCTAAAGCGTCAGGGCCATAAATTGATTTTTTTTTAGTTCCCTTAACAATAACTTTAAAAAATACAATAATCTGCATGAGTGTCATTGGTTTCTAAATTTCAAAATTACCTAATTTCTCCACCCTCATTTAATCGTGTCTTTTTCCGCTTGTAATTATAATAAAATAATAATAGACCTAGGTGAACATGTTGCCAAAATAAACATTAAAACCTGCCAATAAAAAAACTCGCACTTATTGTGATTCGCAACGCAAAAGAGTTATCAATGACAATTGCAAACATAGGATGTCTTTTTACACCGCAAATAGGGTAAAGTTTAAGCAACAAGTATAATTTTTATATTTAAGACAAATAAAGAAATAGTCAAATAGTCTGGTATGTTATATGAAATAAGCCCCATGTCAAATTATGCTTTATTTTATCAATTTAAAGCAACTACATTATAATTATAATACCTGCACTTAAATATCAAACTAAAAGTAATAATCAAAATTAAAAATATTTAATTCACAAAATTTTAAATAAATATTTAAAAATCTAAGCCAATCATTCATTGACTGCCAGCAGCTTAAAAACTAGCAACCAAACCCAAAAAATATAAAAAAGTAACTTTATTTACCTAAGGCATCACCGAGCACGTGTAGGAAAACGCCACGCATGTTAAGATGGTGTGAGGAATGAGTTGCACCCTTACCGTGCGGTGGATGATGTCTATGACCAGCTGACTGGGGCGTGGAGGATCTGCCGGTCGCCGAATCGAACGCCAGTCCCTGCGTCGGGGGTGGGCCAGTCAAACGCGATCTCGCGTCGGAAGAAGATCGATATCGATTAGCTGTTAATCCGCCACTTTCAATATCGCGTTCCGTATTCGAACCGTCTTTTGAAGCAGTATACGGAGGTGGGGGTTGTCTTTGTTGAGCATCGGAAGGGTTTTTACCGGTCAAGTCGGGTGAGCCAAGTATTGTCCCAGCGGGAAGACCACCATTTGCTGTAGTGGGTTTGTTACCAGTTGCAGGCGCTTTCTGGTACCCATCGTAAATGGTGGCAGGGCGGTTTTGGTCGACGATGATGTCGTCCTCGTCAACAAGATCGGCGTAACCGCCGCGCTCGTTGGCATCATCTTCATCATCATCGTCATCTCGTGCAGTCGCGGCTTCAATGTATTTTGTGCCGCTCATATTTAGTTTGTCGAACGAGCCTAGGCGCTCGCGAGAGGCCGCCAGTAGGATAGCGGCTCTGTCTTCGTCCGCCGGAATTGAAAACGCGCCGGGCCTATCAGAACAACCACCTCCACTTAAACGGGCGGCCAAGTGGTGGTAGGGATCCGCCGGTAACGCGCATCGCTGCCGGAGTTGAAAGAATGGTGGAGGATCTTTGAGCTGGGGTTGCTCCGGCAGTGGCATAGGGAGAAGTAGAAACGATTGATCCAGCATGACTACCGCCTCCTCCACTCCCGTGTCCATGCCCGTGATCGTGAAACAGAACGAGGCCAATGAGATTAATAACGAGGCCCAAGCTACCGACTATGAACATCATATCGACGTTGGTGATCTTCTCGACGACTATGATGCGTTTGAGCGCTTCAATCAGGATGGAAAAGCATAGGGCGACGAGGAAAACGGCATTAACCAGGGCGCCGAGGACTTCGGCCCGAGCCCAGCCGAACGTGTTCTTCTTGCTCTTGCGACGAGAGATGCGGACGGCGAAAAAGCCGATAAGCAGAGCTAGCACATCCGAGAGCATGTGGAAGGAGTCGGCCACGAGGGCCATCGAGTTCGTCACGTACCCGACCACGATTTCAACGAAAAAGAAGCTCACGGTGAGAGCTAACATAGTAAGAAGACGGCACGTTTTACCAGTTAATTTGCCCATTGTAATAGATATATGTCACGGCTGATTGACTATGTGTCAACGAAGGTATATAGTATTGATAGACAAGTACAGAGATGTGTTTTTACGGGTGTTATTAAGCACGATAGATATTTCAAGATTATTATTAGGTCTTTTAAAATGGTTGGGAGTCACTACATACATGTAAGTCTGTAATCTAAAATAATAATCATATATAAAATACAAAAAGAAGATTATGTTTTGTAGCACATTCCTGTAAAATCATTTAAAAATATTTTATATAAAAACTTATTAGTGGAAAAAATATACCACAGTTTGATTATTTTATTCCTATTAACTAAATAGTTTAATAATTTTATTCCTATTAACTAGTTATTCAGATCAGGCTACTATCAAAATACCGTTGCCCTTTCAAATTTAAGCCTGTGACAGTTAATAAATGTTTTAAAAAACAAAAAAATATTTACAAAGATATTTAATTGGTTAAAATATCATTTATAATAGTTGCCACAGCATTTTGCAATGTTGTTTTAATCATAAAAGTAATTACAAGGAAAATAAAAATGGCTAAAAATTTTATATAAATAATTTTTAGCCTTTGCTAAATTATATTTATCAACTTTTTTGAGTATTTACAAATGCAAATCTAAATTAAAGAAACAAGCAAGCTAGAAATAAGGGCATATTGTTTATAAATAACCTGCACAGAACCTTGATAAAATAATGTGGCTTGTGTTATTTTGATTTGAATTAGCATATAAAAAAACACCAAATATTGCAATATTTTAATGGTTTGTGCATCTTTATAAAATACCTACCAAATTTTCAAAAAAACAAATTAATCAACTAACTAAGTGTTTTAAAATTAAAGTGTATACTTAAATTGTTTAAATCAACATTAACATTTTTTTGACAAACATTATATAAGAGAAGAATATATTCTGTAATGTTAGCCAGCACCAACTAATTGAAAAAAGCATTTATTTCTTAAACCTCATTATTTAAATAAAAAATTAAGAAATATAATGTGCAAGTGTTATAAGCCAGGGCTGGGAAAAAACTAAATGGGCTTTTTTTTAACAAGTTTTTGGGTTTTTTTTCCAAATGCCCACAAACTCGTGGGCATGGCAAAAGAAAAGCCCCTTTTCTTGCTTAAAGAAAAGGGGCATGTTTAAAAAAGCCCCTTTTTAAAAAAAACTCCCTAGGAGCTTTAGAAAAAATAACCCACCCATCAAAATTAAATTAATATAGAAAACACAAAATGGGTTTTTTGGGGCTCTTTTTAAGAGCCACTTTTTGTGGGTTTTTTGCCCCTTTTTCTTAGTAAGGGCTTTTTTTGAATTCTTATTTTGGCCCTTTATATTTGCCCCCTTTCTTTTTTTATGTTTTATGAAAAAATGAGCCAAAGTTTTTGGCTCATTGTTTTCCCAGGCCTGGTTATGCCTTAAGTAATATTTTCGGCAAGGTTTGCTTGTGTAATAGACTTGGACTTATTCAAAAATCAATATTGCATAAAAATGGTAAAAAAACTTACCTTATATATAAAAAAGTAATCTAATTCAAAAAATTTATTTCTACTGCCACATTTGAATTTTGTTTATGACAAACATAATATTTTGCAAGGTTAAAGGATGAACAAGTTAATCTTCAGCGGATTTTTTCAACTTTTCAAAAGCCTATAAATGTTGATTGTATAAAGTTTAAGAAACAATTATCATCATATAACAACCAAATTTTACAAAAACTAAGTTAAAATAGACAAAAATGATACAAATAAAATAAAATAACCTGTTTGTTAGTAAAACCATATATTTATCCAAAACTCTCCCTCTTAAAAACTAAATATATATTCTAAAAAACAATGGCAACAGTGTTAGAGATTTTGTTGATTATTTAAACTGAAATAAAAAATTGTTTAATTGCCACACTACATCATGTAGGCACTAACTTCTAAAGGACCCACTTATAAAAAACTAAATAAAACAAAATAAAAACTTGTAACTATTAAAATTATTCATGACAAATATATGCTTAGTATTGAATATACATTATAAGTACTAATAAATTATACCTAGATATAAAAGGTATGGGTCAATTAGAACAGTCATGGTTTGCAATTACATTTGCATAGAGCCTTTATGAACGAATGTAACATTTGGGTGTGTCTTCCCAAACCCACTCAAAATTATGCATTTTTTAGATTTTAAATTAATTAAGAGAAGTATTTATACAATTATTTTTTAGCACGCCAGCATATTTTAGTATTATTTATTTACATACTTAATTTGCAATGTTGATTTTTTAACAAATGTTTTTTTAAAAATTTAACTCCTTTCTATATAGATTACTGCGCACCATAAACTATTTAATTATTTTTTAAATTTAAAAAAACTAAAAATAAATTTAATTTGGCAATTAGTAGAATGCTCTTGCAATTGTTTTAATTCATTGACATTTTAAAAGTATTACATCAATTATAAAAAAAAAAAACTAATATATGACATTATTAAATATAAATTTTATTGCAAAATTTAAATTTTTTTTTGGAGAGGAGCATTAAAATTGCTATGCGACAAAAATATAAACATAAATAGATTGTTTACCATAATTCAATTACACATAACAAATTTTAGTTCCGAGGCCAATACAAAAATTAAAAAATATAAAAATTTTAATGATAATATTAAAACGTGAAATTTATTTGTTGGTTGTTTTAAAATGTGCTTTACAAAAAAGTTTGAATAAAAATAATTTTTTATAAAAATTTTAAATTTATAATTTTTTTTTACACTTGCCACATATTAACCCACAAACGTTAGATCAAGAAATTTGTAACGCGAATGCTAGTGGGGTCCCCACGGACCCCAATTTTAAATTTCTATTACTTTAAAGTGTGTGGTTTTTATTTTTATTTAAAAAAACTGCTCTTTAATTACACTGGTCGACAAATAACAACTTTATGTCGGCGACCAATTATAAACATATATATTTTGATAGTGTTTTTTGAGCACATTCCGAATATCTTTTCCGTTTTTTGAATAGGTCTAATTTTTTACCTAGATGGGTTTAAAAGTACCAAAAACCTCAATATGTCCTATATATATAGGCACTTTTCGTGCCTTTAAAATAAAAATAAATAATAGAAAAATATATTTTACTATTGAAAAACTCTTATATTGTTATATAACTTTTTAATTTACTTATTTCATTTACTTTTTTTAAATATTTAATTTTAAAAAACTCAAAATTTTCAAAAAATAAGCGTCTGAAAGTCTGTACTTCAAAATTTTATATATTAAAAAAGGGGCTACTAAATACACTACACTACATCAAGCAAGATATGGTGTGAAGGATTGGCATATAATGCCAGTATTAGTAGCAGCGCGTACTAAGCCACATTAGTACCCCTTTTAACATATAATAGAAGCACAGAACTACATCAAGATATGTAAGTAAAGGGCGGCAGATAATGCCAGTATTATTAGCAGCACGCACTACAATCTTTAAAGAGTTTAGTAGCCCCTTTTTTAATATATAAAATTTTGAAGCACAGACTTTCAGACGCGTATTTTTTGGAAATTTTGAGTTTTTAAAATCAAATATTTAAAAAAGTAATTGAGATAAGTAAATTCTAAAAAAGTTATATAACAATATAAGAGTTTTTCAATAGTAAAATATATTTTTTCTATTATTTATTTTTATTTTAAAGGCACGAAAAGTGCCTATAAATATAGGACATATTGAGTTTTTGTACTTTTAAACCCATCTAGGTAAAAATTAGACCTATTCAAAAAAACGGAAAGAATTTGGAATGTGCTCAAAAAACTCTTTCAAAATATATATGTTTAAAAGTGGTCGCCATTTTTTGTCGACCTGTGTTATTAATATATTATCATTAATGCATAGCAAATTTTAATTGTCACGAAGTAGAAAATCTGAAAAATTAAAACTTATTAATTTTTATATTACATTAAATAAATCATATTAATAAATAAAATTTATCAATGTTATTAATTCAATCTTGTTATTAGGTCGGGTAGAATATTTTATAAAAGATCTATAAAAAAAAGAATATTATTAAATAAAACATTATTTTTAGATATTATTTACCTTAAACACTAGATATTTTATGAAGAATATAAGAAATTCCCACAATTAAATAAAAATTTTATACACTTAATATTTGAAGATAATATAAAAGAATAATTTTTCTAATTAAAATTTTTTCAGGCAATAATATGGCTTTTAACATTGAAATTGGGAGTGCGGGGTCCATATGTACCCCAATAAATTACCTGATTTTAAAATTTATTATTAGGCTTAGACCAAATTTAAATTATTAGTGTTTAACATTTAAGAAAAAAGTCACAAAATTCCGGCCAATAATATGTATTTTTATTGGTATTAAAAAAATTGCTGGGGTCCGGAAACCCACAGTGCTGATTGCGGGTTAATCAAATGCGTTTAAATTTTTTTAAAACTGTTTTCTTACGACCTAAAAAACTAGGCCTGCAATCAATATGACAACTTTTCTGTTCTTTAGTTTATTGTTGTTTCACATAGGTCGACAAAGAGTAATGCGTGTGAAAAATTACACTGCAGTAATATTACCCTTAATTGTCTTGTCCCCAATTAAAAATTGCTATCGCCATATTCATTAACATTACGAAAGCGAGGTACAATTGTTAGGCATTGCAGAAATTAATTTTAAAAATTTTTATTTTGTCCAGAATTATTAAAGCAATAGTTTAAACATAATTATTGATGTGATTAAATCAGCTTTTGAATCCTTCAAAGAAAATATTTTTATTAAAATATAAGGTAGTTTTTTTTTTAATTTTTTTCTCATTTTTAACCCCCGAGTGGTAGGATAAGAAATATGTAGCGCAAATTCATCCTTAACCTCAATTATACCTGTCGTGCGCATGGCAACGCACAAGAGAAGCCATGCGCACGAGGAACCTGGAAAAAAAATAAGGAAAAGATTATTTTATTATTTTTTGGTAGTAGGATTAGTGTTTTTTGTGATTAAAAAGAAAAGGATTTTTTTTTGTGTTGGCTGAAATCATGAGGAAGATTTGTAATTAGAAGTAATGAAATATATAATAAATTAATTGGATCAAATACCTACAAATATTTATTCTTTAATGCCCCTTGTCATTTCGGCCACGAGCTTGACATTTGGCGCAGTCGACAGGATCGGCGACAAGATCGTCGACAGTATACTAGTAATAATAACTTTTCACCTATGGTGCGGCGACAGTATTAATAATAATAAAAAAAATTTTCCCCCTATGGCGCGCATGTTGTCAATGACAAGTTATTTAATATTAGCTGCCCCTTTACACTCCAAGTTACCTCAATGACGCAGCATAATAACCATTTCATTTGGGCCCTAATCACGCAAATTCGTAAAAGCAATATTCTAAAAATAACTATTATTCTTGTAAATACAGGTAAGCTTATTGTGAAGCATAATGATCCGTCATTTTATTTATAATCCTTGATGTTTATTCTTTGTTCCATTGTGTGGAAACATGCGTTAAACAATCAGTCATTTGGTCAAAAAAGGCCATTTGTTATAGACGGATCTAAGGAGCCCAAGACGGAAGAAACTAAGAAAACAAAAAATATATATGAGATTAGGCCATCATGGGTGCATTCCTTTATGTTTTCATAAAATTTACGGTTCTGACATTAATATTTGTTGACCTGTGTAATAAGACTATCAACAATAAATATTAAAAGATTTTAACCACCAAAAAATTACCTATCATATTCTTTTACGCATTGCAAATATGACAGTTGGACTCGCCAAATTGGTCGAACGATATATTACATGACTATATTTCTTCCAATGATACCGGTTTGCGTCGTGGAGGCAATATTCCGAATGTAATAGAAATGGTATCTATTTTCTCTGCCCTAATTACGATGGAATTTAAATCAATTAATTCCTAGCTGCCCATAAGCTCAATCTTACAATTAACTTTCAACGGATGGGGGCACCAAACAACAACAACCATATTCCTTTTAAAATTTTAAACTTGAAAAAATACGAAACAAAATATTTTATGTTTTTGTAATCTTTAGAATGCGAAACATTTTGGCAAAAAACATTTTTAATCTTTAATGTAAAAATATTCTAGACAAAACCACGGAGTGTATTTGTCCTGCCGCAATTGCTGTTATTGAATTATGTAATGAGAAAATTATAGAAAAATTTATACGTTTAAAATCTATTTTAAACAATTTATTAATTTCTCTAAAAATTACAAAGAGTTCTTTTCTAATTTAATTGTGGGTTGTTTACCAAGGAGTCTGAGGTAGATATTGAAAGATCCAGTTAAATTTAATAACTAGAAAAATTAAAAAAATATTATTCCTTAAACGAATTTGGCCATGGATTATGTCCGAGCTAAGTAATCTAGATTTTAAAATGAATGAATGCCGCTTAAGTTTATTTTAAAAATCTGATAATTTTTATTTGACTGCTCTGGGTTATAAGTCATAACGTGGGGTGAGACAAAGGGTTAAATTAAAAGTTAATTAAATTATATAAAATTTTTATTTTTGACAAATTCAGTAATTTTATTTAAACTAGATACTAAAACAAATTGATACATTCAAGATTTAATATGGGAATGCAGTACTTTTTTTTATTGCATATTTCGATTTTCCTCGAAAACCTTGGTCTTGTGTCATATAGTTTAATTCTTAAAATATTTACTTTTTGATAATAATCTCTCTTACTAAAGTGGATTGTTTCATAAAGTGGATGCGTCCAAGGTATAATTTTTTAATTTAATGATTATTATTTGTAGAATATATTTGGTTATACCTTCGAATATCAAAATATTTTTGCAAATTGGCCAAAATTAAACATAAACGACCACTGTATATAAATGTCTAATGACTTTTCCCTTTGTTTTTTTATTCTTGATGCTTTTATATTGGGCCCAAACAAATAATTTTTTTAAACAAATTAAAGAATCTATTGATCAATAAGATTCTTTTAAAAAATTGTTAAAAAAAGTGATTTTATTAAAATCGGTACATTTACTTTTGAATCTAAAAATGGTTTTCTGACTAGCCCCTAATTTTAAAATAAACAATATGCAAACGCCCTACATTATTAACGAATGTTACGCTGATAAATATATATTCAAGCTCTTTTATTTCCACCCATAAATTTTGCCGAAAAAATCTCATATTTAAGACAGGACAAAAATCAAAGTTTTTAGCTGAAAGTTTAATATTACATTCGTTATCAGCCCAAATACTTGACTAAGATCGATAGTTGGCCTTAAATAATGCTCAAGATCATCTAAAATTTGTTTTTTGCTTTTCAATTTTGTCAAATTTTAAAATGTTGTTGTTTAGAAATATAGATGCAACTCGCCTTATGCCCTATGGATCTAAATTTTTCCGTAATAAGGCATGCCCTTTATATCAGTGGCGAGGAACATAATACAGGCCCGATTCTAGCTTTTCCATTTTAGGGGGCAAAAAACTCGTGGGGGGCAGAAAAAATTTTTGCCGCCTTCGGCGGCAAATTAGCCGTGACCTTCGGTCACGGCAAAAAATATACATGTACAACAATAGAATCCATGTTCAAAATTTTTTAACAAATTAATAGTAATTTATTATATTCTTAAATTAAAAAAAAAATGAGTTTATAAATTGAATATGTGAATTAAAATTAATTGTTTTCACTAAAATTTGCTTTAAAAGATATGAGATTTGAATTAATTGTAAGTATAATTTTATCATTTGGGATCGCGCATGAAAATTAAAAAATATGATATATATGAATGATAAAAATGAATTATATAAAACTTTGGATTTTAGAAAATGAAAAGTGAAATAAGATTGATTATCATGAAAACAAAATGTATAAGTATGCTAATTTGGAAGAATACATATGAAAAAACAATGGTTATATATAACTAGTTATTAATATTAGGTAAAAAATTAAATAAAACATGAACATAAACGTTAAATGCGCATAAAAAAAGTTTGCAACCATGTTAAAATAGTAAGCAATAATTAGCTGATTATGAGCAGTGTATTGTATTGACAAACTATTTTATCTTAGAGGATTTTAATTAAATTACAATATTCATCAAAATTCAACGCCCCTAGTTAATGATTTTTCAGAACCAAATCACCTTTAAGCAGGTCACTACTTGTCAGCCGTTATTATCCTTCTTAAAGAAGAAAATGTGGCCTCACAACTCGACGTTGAAGAGCCAATTAACAAACTTATAGAAAAAATGTTAAATAGATTAGGAAACGCATCTTTGTAATCATATAAAAATTTAACAAAATCAATAGTAACAATTCTTTGTAATTATTAAGTTTCTTATTAAAAAAATTTTTGGCTACGTCAATTTCAATAATTATCAATATTACTTATTTTTAAAAGGAGGCTCTAATTTATCTATATCTAAAATAAAGGTTAATCAAATTTATAAAGGGAATCTAAAGATTTTAAACAACTATTTTCGGTAAAATATCTATTATCAAAATATAAATAAATCAATAATATTAAAATAAATACTTTTTACTTCATCATTAATATTTAAAATATTTTCAAACTAATGAGTAGAAAATAAATAAAAATCAGAAAAATCTTTAGGTTTAGTTTTTCTTTTATCCATAGATAAATTATTGTCATTTAAAAAAATATTAATATCAAAACAATTTTTGAATAAATCTTCAAATGTTTAATTTCTAACAAACAATGGTGTATTAAATCTGAAGTTTTAGAAATATAAATTGTTCTGCATTGAAATTGATCTATAATTATTTTTAATAAATACAATAATTTTTCAATTAAATACAAAAAATAAATAGATGATTATAAATATGGTCAAAAAACCCGATTCGGCCCTGTGACCTGAAGATATAAAAGTTTTTTATTTTTAATTTTTAAAAGAGTATTAAATATTTCTGTGTAATTTAAAAAAAACAATGGGCAGGTAGTGACCACACCACCAATGGAAAAACAGCCGGGGTATGGTCCCGCATTCACTAAATACCTTGATTGCATCATGTTGAAAAAATTTATGAAGGAAGAAAAATTATCAAAAAAATCTTTCCCTCCACTTAAAATAAGACAATCTTTACAACAAGATGCAATCGGTGGTTAAAGCAGTGAATATACGGGACATGGTGTCCAGCTATTTTTCTTAGAAATACTTGAACACCATTTTTTCCCGGGCATACGTTCGCCCCATCGTAGCATTGTGCGATCAGGTTCTTTGGTTCTAGATTATATTCTAACAAAAGATTGTTGTTAACTGAGAAAATTTCTTAGGCATCAGATTTATGAATTGGTTTCACAAATTTAAAGCTTTCTGTAAAATCAAATTTTTCTATACATTTCTGTTAGTTTGATCTCTCTTGCGGATAAGAAGTATTAATGAATAAAAACACTTTTAAAAAAAGTAAATATTTTTAGGATAATATTTTTTAAATATTTTTGACGGAGCAAATTTAATTATATTATGCGAAGAAATAAAATTACTATGTATTTTTGGGGGGCAAATTCAATTTTTTTGGGGGGGGGGGGGGGGGGGCAAACATAAAATTACTATGTATTTTTGGGGGGCAAATTCAATTATTTTTGGGGGGAATCAAAAACTTTTGGGGGCACTGCCCCCCAAAAGGGGTCTAGAATCGTGCCTGACATGATACTAACTGAGGTTCTAAAACACCTCAAAAACTAGATCCTTTAAGTTTTAAAATATTTTATTCGATATTGGCAACTAAGTGACGAGCACCCTTAAATACTAACTTTAACATAAAAAATGTTTCAAAGCTTAATTAATAAGACGATATGTAAATGCGCATGCTCGGATATTTAAATAGCTACCCAATCATTGAATTTCCCTAAAAATAATTTCTCACTACGCCCCTGTACTAAATGTTTAAATAGGAAAGTTACTGTGTTTTAATGGATTTAAGTAAAATGGCATAAAATTGCTTATTAAATTGGATTGTAAATATGTATAAAAGTTTACGTTTAAACTGAACTTAATTTTATTCAAAATTTTTGAAGTCTATAAAATACAAAAAAACACATACTTAAAAAAAGTTGTCAAATTATATTATACCAAAAAATAAACAGTTTGTTACTATTTAATTAAAATTTCGACAAAATTATATTAAAAACTTATATAAAAAATTCACTATTTTCTATTTATAAATATTAGGCCCACAGTAAAAATTTTTTTCTGCGGGCTGCGCCTTTAAAACCTAAAATTTCAGCCATCTCGATAGAATTTTTTCAAACTAACCCAACAAATAGTTAGGATATTTTCATTTTCATAACTGTTTTGCATTTTTTAGGCGTATTAGGAATTACCTACACATTTCATAACTAAATTCTGGGTCAATACATGATTATTCTATATATTAAATCAGCACGAAAAATAGGAAGAGATGGTGGAAATACAATTAAGCCTAAAAAGGGCGCGTTAAGACTTTAAAAATTTTTAAATTTTATTTATTGATTGTGAACGCTATTAACAAAAAAGTTGTCAATCTTAATTATTTGCATTTAACATATTTTTTCGGAAGGACAAGTGCAAAGTGAGTATTTAATTTTCGTGAAATTTTGAAAAACTATATGTTTTAACAAAACGCGAATTTTTAAAAAGTTGCCAAATTTAGTTTATGCACATAAAATGCTTTTACTTAAAAAAATTTGTCTAAAATTTAAAAAAAAAAAATGAAATTTTTCATATTTCAAAAATTTTACAATAAATAAAACTCACTTTTCACCTGCCCGAAGAAAAATAACTTTTTCAAAAAAATTTTGAAAAAAAATAAAAAAATCTTAAAAAATTTGTAAAATTTATAGATTTTCCAAATTTAAAAAAAAAAGAATGAAGTTTGAACGCGCGCACATTTAATTCTTTTTTAGATCGTACTTATACTATATGTATATGAAAATTATTTTTTCCTAAGTTTATTATTGAAATAGTTTGTAAAAAAAATTGATTATTATTAATTATTTAGTCTGCAAGATTTTTTTTTGTGGAAAATATTTTTAATAACAGGAAACAGCCATAGAAACATTGAAAGACGAAAGAAATCTTAAACTGATCCAATCATAGATAATTTTTTTTCTCTCAAAATTTCTAGAGCAGTTTAGGATTTGATTGCTGGACAATGGTTAGATTTATATAGAGTTTAATGAATATTGCAAGCATATATTGTGCATTAAATCATATAATTATTGTAACGGGTCACGGTTATTCTATATGATAATTATATAACACGGTGATTATAATTTCACAATCCATTATTTTTTGTACGGTCTTGACATTGATAACCGCCTAAAGGGGCTATTCCTTTCCAATGCCTCTTGATGGTTTTTTATGCCAGCGTCAACCTTTTCCACGATCCAAGGCAAGAAATCGGCTAGGCAAATGTAAACTCCCGGCTTCATCCGCTGTCCGCAATCAAAGCCCCACGAAGCCACGCCCAATATGAAATCAAATTCAGGACCGTCTACCATCAACGGACCACCGGAATCTCCCTATATAGAGGTATGAAGATTTATTGAGATAGTGTAGCAAAAATTCAGAAACATTGCAGTTTTATATAAAGTAAACTGCATTTATACATTAAATTAAAATTATGTTTAAATCAGTACAGGGTTAAAAGGTTTTTTTGGTAAGGGGGTGATTTTAAGGCCGCCGTACCGGTTAGGGTTGGCACTTTACGTTAACAAGGCATTAAGTATCACTCATTCGAGATAAATATAGAGGGTTTGAAATTAGTTTAATATTATAAATATAAGTTAGATTTAAATAATTGGTGGTTGTAGGGAAGTAGTTAATATAGGTTGTTTATAAATAAAAAATGTTGCCTAGATCTAGGCTGCGGCTAGTGAAAATGAAGTTTTAAAGCAAAAATATCTAGCGCATTTGATTAACATTAAAATGGCTAGTTTAGAATAATTTTAAGAAATTTTATAAAAATTTATTCTTAGGCAAATTCTAAATCGATCAAAAAACATTAATCGCATTTTTTGATATAGCCCGTAAAATTTTTTTTAAATATGATTTTTTTCAGTTTTGAAATTAGTATTAACCGCAGCCATATAAGCTTATGTTGAAATACGTTGCAAAATTAAATACTTTTTAAATACTATAATATAAAGTTTATGTAAAAATTAGTGCTCCGGATAGGATAAAAATGAAACATGTTTTAACATGCTTGTATTTTTTTTAAGTTTAATTGAATTTTTGACTTTAGTTCAATTTTACATAACTTCCCCTTTTTTAATTAATAGGATAATTTATTTTAGGTAAATTGGGAACAAACACAAGATGCATAGATTGGTATTTATCACGTCTTACATCGCTCTTAGCCGTTATTGCAAAATTTATTTATCAAAAAACTAAACCCAATTAGTTAAAGTTTGAGCTGCCCAATTAAAATTTTAAAAATTATTTATTTTGGTACCTTTATCGCAGACGAGCAAATTAAAACATTCCATTTTTTATAATGGGCCGTTAATTACTTATATTTTTAGTTTTGAGCCATTTTCAAAAACAAGAAAATACTCATTAATCCTAAAATTGACGCATTCAATGTCGATATTTTAAATTTTTGGATTAAATAATTACCCCACAACTATCTTTCCTGCCCCGGGCGTATCCGGCGCACACGTAATAATCGGCGAACTTGACATCGGCATAAGTCTTTTTGCAATCGTCGGTAGACCAAACCGGAAGGACGGCTTCTTTCAGTGTCAAGGAAGTGTTGTACGATACTTTTTGGTATTTTAACAAAAGTCAAAAGCGTTTGGATTTAAAGTTAGGAAACTGATTTTTAAAAAGTTTGCTAATATTAATTAATAATAAATTTTGTTATTCTTATGAGCGCCTTCAGGTTTATTCGTTTTATAAAAGTCCAAGAATTCAAAAAAATTTGGTTTTATGGAAATTTGAACATTAGAATATTTGATATTTGTTTTGAACTTTATATATATTTAATAATAAGGTTTTTTTTAATATACTTAGAGCATCTGCTCAGTATAAAACAAAAAGTTGTAAAAAAATTGTTAATAGTAAAAACCCTATATTCAAACATTTTAAATTTTAGAAACTTTTAGTACAAATGAATAAAGCACGTCCTACTAAACATAATTATTTGAAACAAGGTAATTATACATTATGCATGGCGGAAAAAAAAGACATAAAGTAATTTTTAGAATTTTGTAGAATGAAACACTTTTAGGGCATGTTAGATTTAAACTTTTGTTTTCTTGCAAATATGTTTGAATTTAGTTTTTACCTGCAAAAAAAAGTTATAAGAGTTAAACTTATATCTCTTACGATGGATTAGCTTAATATTCATATAATTTGACAAAATGGCGAAAAAATGGGGCAAAATTTAGCTTATAATACAGTTACACAGAAATTACTTTAAATATGTAAACTTACGAGGATTAGGATCAATTTTGCCATATCCCACCATGTATGCCCTTTGGTTAGCGAAGCTTTCACACGTGATACCGGGTGGGATGAGACAGGCGTAATTGACGAACGGGTTTGGGTAAACCGGTTTATTTAGCTCAATCAAAGCTGAAAACAAAAAAAAATAAAATACTTACATATAACTTAGTTAGAAAAAATCCAATAGGCCCAATGGCAATTTAAAGTTTATTAATTAAAAAAAACTTGATAATTTTTTAGTGAAATTGAGTCATATTTAAATGATTATATTAGCTATTTTTTGTAAAAACTTGAATAATAGAATTTTTATAATACACTTAAAGCAATTGCATTACGCGTGAGAAACATTGTATAAAAAATTATTATTATTAGTTGATATAAAAATCCTATTTTATAATCAGAATTTTCAAATTTTTAAATTCAAAAAAATTTAATTATCCCAAGTTATAATTGTTACCATAACCTCTTATAAAATATATGTAAAATCTTGTTTACAATTCATTTTTGGCATATTAATTCATCTTCAAAGGTTTGTTATATTTTGGTGTTGCCAAAGTTAAACTTTTCAAGGGTCAAACATCGGACTCAGAAAGCATAGTTAGGAAAATTATAATAATCAGTTTTTATTTTATGTTTTTTATTTTAAACTTCGTGCAAAAAAATATAATTAAAAGCAAAAAAAAATATGTAAGTTATGATATAAAAGGGTTATGCAGACAAATTTTATTTATTAATATTTGTATTTGCATTGAGATAAGCTTGGACACGGAATGTATAAGTTAGATTTGTTATGAAATATAAATTAGGAATATAATTAAGTTTTAAACAATGTACCTAAATCATAGAATAGTTCGTTGTTGTCAAATTTTTCGTGTAAAGTAATTTTTTTGGAAAATCGTATTTCTACGTTGTTCGTCGAGTAATTTAAATTTTCGGCTCCCATGATCAAGTTATTTTTGGGTGACCAACTAACATTAGATTATAAATTAATTATTTTTAATTCAAAAATGTAATCAAACATATTGGATCTAACCTTGACCGTTAGCAGACCAGTAGAGTTATATTTATCATAGATAAATTCAGAAATTTATCACTTTTCAATTCCAATTTGTAAAAGTTATTTATATCAAGTAAAAAATGCCTTTCACATATATATTTTGATAATTTTTTTTTAATTAACTAATTTTATAGTATGCAAAAACTTCCCTAATCTAATTAACTCACTTGACGATCTGTTTTTAAACCAGAAGGGTCATATATTATATTTGCTTTAAAAATCACAAATTGAAATTAAAGTAGTTTTGTTTTAGAGGCATTATGAAGCAATTCAAAAGATTAAGTCATAAAAGTAATATTTGTTTCCTCTCTCTTAGCTGTATTTTCATTTTTTTAAAATTTGATCCTATATATTAGTTTATAAAAGATTAGAATTTATTTCGCTAAACAGAGGCGAAAGATCTATGATTAGTATTAGAACAATATGCAATTGCCCCATCGCGTAAAGCTTTACAACATAAGAACTAATGTAATACTTTTGGACACAATGTCCAGCAGTGAGAACGTACATTGGATGAATCAAGAGACCACCGCAAAAAGGCTTCTTGGTTGGATAAGTTATGACTACCTATTTAATAGCATAATATTCATTCCCAATATCAATTTTTAAGCAACAATATTATAAAATTTTTAAACGTTTTTAAGGAAACGCAATAAGGAATCATATATATAAATATAAAAATCAGAATTGCTCATTGTAAGAATCTCCGTTATTGTTGTATAAACGAAAAAAAAACCAATTTAAAAAATGAATTTCCAAACATATGTAAAAAAACTGTTTTTCTCCCTTACAATATGACGATGTTTAACGAAATTTGCCATGGCTCCTTTAATGATCCTTGCTTCCCTGTGAGGCACATGCTTATTCCCACATATTTCTTGAATTTCTGCACAAAAACAAGTTCAATCAGATATTAAAAAAAATATGTAATAATTGTAAATGAAAAAAACTTTCTTAGAAATTTAAAATTAAATCAGATACAGCAAAAGACCAGAAAAACAAATTATATCTATTTTCACTAATTTTTATCTAAAAAAAATAATAAAGCTTACTCTAGCACAAAAATGAATTATTAATATTTTTAATTTATTAACAAGCTTAAATTTTGCAAAAACACATACCATTGAGTGATTTGCTAGTGTAACCGGCAAATTGGTCTTCCTCTAACTTTGGGAATTTAAACACTAATACATGAATGATAATAAAAATTTTATTATATGTTTAAAGTCACCCAATATCATACATTTTTTTTGGGTAGGGAAGGGTATAACACGGCTGGGAAAAAACTAAATAGGCTTTTTTTAACAAGTTTTTAAGTTTTTTTCCCCATATGCCCACAAACTGGTGGGCATGGCAAAAAAAGCCCCTTTTCTTGCTTAAAGAAAAAGGGCATGTTTATAAAAAGCCCCTTTTCTTCAAAAAATTCCTAGGAGCTTTAAATTATTATAAAGAAAAATCATAATTTTTTGAAATTATTACAAAGAAAACATAAAATGGATTTTTTGGGGCTTTTTTAAGAGCTACTTTTTGTGGGTTTTTTTGCCCCTTTTCTTAGTAAGGGCTTTTTTTTTAATTCTTATTTTGGCCCTTTATTTGTAGCCCCCTTTTTTATGTTTTAGGGGGAAAAAATGAGCCAAAGTTTTTGGCTTATTGTTTTACCAGCCCTAGGGTATAATTGCCATGTATGTACCCTATGGTTATCAGGATTAAGTGCGTCCCTTGGCCAATACCATAATATATATTAAAATGAAGCCGCATTTCCGAAATAGAACATGCAGACTTGACGGGCTTCGCAAAACAGCGGGACACATTTAACTACTAAAACATTTAGACTCTGGACAATGCAGCGTCATTTTAATGGTAATTAAGGTATTGGCCGAGAAATTACATAATTTCATTGACCTCAGGGGTTATGAGCGTCGTTAAATAGCATTTTAACTGTTCCTTACCCAAATTGATAATAATCAACAGGTAGGTAGTGATTCATTAAGTTAATTTGTCACATTGTTTAACACAAAAAATTAATTTGTTTGGGGAATGGAATATAAATGAACCTTAGCCTTTAAATATATTAAAAACATAAAAATTTAAGCTATTTATAAAAATGTTGACACTAGGTAATTGGTCACATACAACTACAACACTTAAACCTGTTTGAAAACGATGAACAAATAAATAAAAATATCATTTTCCTTGGTAAATTTTCAACAGATTTTTTTTCACGTGAAATAAATGATCGGCCTTTCTACATGTGAAAATTACTTCATCAAGAACAAACACGAATTATATTAAAATTTGCAAATTTTTTTGATAATAATTATAAAAGTTACTAAAGTTGTTAAATTTAAATTTAATTAATGTAATTATTACATCTAATTAATAGATGTCCCACATAATTACAAAAATATACAATGTTGTAGTTTGAAGTAATAAAAATGGTATAGTATAAGTGACTTTTGTATAATGTTTATGTCATAATTACACAAAAGATTTAAACGTCTCTTTATGTCATCTAAGAAATGGGAGACAAATTTGCGTGTCTGCGTTAAATCCTTGTAGATGCCGCTTACAAATCTACATTATTCTTTTAAAAATTCCAAGCTTTTAATAATTATGTTAGGTTTTTTATTTTAATATAAATATGATTTTTTTTGCACTTGACCGACAAATTTTATAAAAGTTTAGAAATGGATCAAAAACCAAAAATTTTGATTATTTTTTGGCTTTTAAAACAAAGTCGAGGAATCTAAAAAAGACTTTGTTATAGTAGAGTCCAAACATTTTTGCAGGATACGGCTTAACAGTAAGAATTTTGTTTTAAGCAGAGCTGGGAAAAAACCCATTTTTCGACTAAACTCAAATTTTTGTTTTATAAAAATTTTATGACTGATTAAAAAAATTAATTATAAATAACTACAGAATATAAGCAGAAAATCTTAAATTTTATAAATATTTTGTTGATTTAAGCTAAAACCCTTTGTTTTTTCTAATTTTCGAAAAATTAAAAAATGGGTTTGACCCAAAAAATGGGCATTTTCCCAGCTCTGGTTTTAAGTCCAGTACATGGCCCCGGGCAGATTTAAAAGAGATTTAATACACGCCGGTGACATAATATTATAAAAGTTGACGATGTGACCTAAAAATGATTTGCGATATAGTTATTAAATATATTAATATTAAACTTGAATTTTGGAACGCTAAGCCCTTTATCTTGCTGTTAATTCTATCCTGTATCAGGGTAGAATTTAAAAGATACACAAGTCAAGAGCGAATGCGACATAAGATTTTACAAGTATACACAAGGGGCAAGACGAGTGTTTAATTAAATCTAATACCAATCAAACTTTGTTAAAAATATAGGTGTCATTGATTTTAACCGCCTAAATATCCATTTTTTCCGGAAAATGTTGCCAAAAACTATGTTATTTCACATTTTTAAATATTTTTTCCGATTGCGCATTCCACTTGTAAATATTATTTTTATCTAAATTAACATGCGGGCCGTTCAAAAAAAATATTTTAACGATTTTTAGCTAGTTAAAGGCGTTTGGTATCTGTTGCGATTAGCACTGTGGGTCCATCGAGACCACATTTTAAATTGTAAATATATTTAAAAATACTATATATTACTGAAAAAATTTTTTGAATTTTTCCATATAGGGGATACTTGGGCTAAATAATCCCGATTTTACATTTCCATAACTTTATTTTAGAAATCACAATTTATAAATGTGTCATTCGATATCCAATATATTTACCAGACGTTTGGTTTTTTTATAATAGCAAAGGAATATGGATGCCATCTTAACTCCTCAAACTTTTTTATTTTAAAAAAATTTCAATTCTAGGAACAAAAAATTTCCATGGCAAAACAACGTTTGCCGGGTCAGCTAGTATATAGATATATATAATGCGCGAAAAATGATATTAGACAATTACATCAAAAGTTGTTAAAAAAGGCCGTTTCACCCCATGTACCCTGGTCTCCCCAATAAAATAAACATATAAAATTTTGGTCCAAGACTAATAACAAAATTTGTTTTGAAATTATTATTGGGGTCTGTATGGACCTAAAATTGTTTTAAATCTTAAAAATCACGATATTGCCTGTAAATTTAAACTTTAATAATTGCAGCCTCGTATTATAGTTATTTTTTTTTAAATAGTTTTGCAAATTTAGTATATAAAATATTTGTAATTAATAATAATAGTAGTATAAATATTTTTTTTTTCTCTTTCAAAGCTTAGGGTTTGTGTCGAATAATAGCCAAAACTTTTTTTACATATTTTTTTACATGAAACTTTATAAAAAGTTATGCTAGACCTAAAAACACGATTTTGTTCAATAACATTGGTATATTTAACCTGTTGAAAGATTTAATTATTATAATATAAAAAAACAACTTTTTTAAATTTTTTTAAATTTTTTTACGTTGAGAAAATATAATTTACAATATATATTAATGATAACTTACTAGTTTATAATTAAACGGCACCTTTTTTCTTCAAAATAATAAAAAAATAAACTTTAAGTGTTAAATTCTTATAATTATAGAGGTTAAAATGTCCCATAGGTTAGGCCATTAATGCTTCGGTGTTAGCAAAAAAAATGTGTTATAAAATATTTAGTTAAATAGAAAAAAAATTAGGCTATTTTAATAAAATATTTAAAAAAATTAAAAAAAATGTGTATATAACACAGGTCAAAAAATTTTGAGAGTTATGAGCTAACTACAGAAATTAACCACCTTGGGGATTTTTGAATCCGTTTTCCATAATTAAAAAATTAATAAGTCAGCTATGAAAAAATTTAAAAAAAGAAAGCAAAACAGATTGTAGAACAGATAAAACTTTTTTTTGCATATTCACAACAGCTAAACTACAAAATTCAAACTTTAAATAATATTTTTATTATTTTTTGTCTCGAGGTCGCCGTGTCATTTGGTCAATAAAGGCCTTATAGACGGATCTAAGGAGCTGAAGGCAGAAGAATCTTCAAAAAATATATATTAAAGAACGTCATTATGGGGATGTGTGCTTTTATATTTTCATAAACTTATATTTTCTGACATTGATAATTGTTGACCTATTTAAAGGTAAAGGAATATTTCTAAACTTAATATTTGCCCTATATATATAGTTTTAATAAATGTTGTTTAAGTTTTTTTTTAAACCCCGTCCACACATAAAAAATTGATAAAACTTTAAAATTTATATTCGTAAGTTAAACATTCTTTTATAATTTTCTTTTTTATATGATTGTTTATTTAAAGTGAATCTTATAAGACACAAAATTTTAACAAAAAATTATATTATTTTTAAAAAGGATTATGACTCGCGAAAAGTGCCTCTCATAAAACTTGAATAAGGTAATAGCGGCGATTTGATCAGATATAATAAAAGGATAATTGATAGAGAAAATTACTATGTCAATTCATGCTTCTTAGATATACGCTTTAGCCTATTTAATTTTAACAAATATTAAGATATTTTGCCCGACCTAACAAAACTTTGAGAAAAATTTAACTGAAACCGGCCCAATCCACTCTTAAACGTTGTGTTCAATTTTTAATTTAAAAATATTTTTGGCCACAATCGTTTGTGAAAAATTTATTTTAAGGAAAAAAATATTGGAAGATGTGCGGGCTTACAGTAAGCTTGGACGAGATTCGGTTGCGTAAGTGTTGCCATGAGATAGCATAGAACTGTGACTAGTAACATACCGAGTTTTCGCTAATATTGGATCCTTCAATAATCAATTGATAACTTCAAGTAATATAATTGTCATAATCTAGATGAATACCATAAAAGATAATTTATATTATTCGACCGGTTATTTAGTAGGTAGGCCACCCTTCCTTTTCTGGCGGTCTTGTTTTTTTCCCGAGTAAGATAACTGACGAATTTAAACATATTTTAAGTTAGATCCGGATTTTAATTAACTAATTTTTTATAAATCATTCATATATCAGGTGTTAAATTTAATTTTTTTGTTTGGTAGGAGGTGGAAAAATTTGCTCGTTTGATCCCAAGTTAGCCTATAAATAAACTGGGATTGGGATCATCAAATACACCAGTAATTTATAAGAATAACAGATTGATCAGTGGGTAAATGAAGTAAAGGTTTTTTGATAAGGGTAAATTAAATTAGCCGCATTGATGTCCGTATTTTTTTAATAAATTACATTTTTACTATAAAAAATCCTGAGTTTTTATTTAAACTAAGACCGTTCAATTTTTTTCTTTTTTTTTAAACTAAAAAACCAGTCTAGGTCTATAGCGGAAATAGGGCCATTACACTGACAACAAAAAAAACGACATCAACGATTTTTTGAGGGTTTTGTAGAGAATTTTGGATAACGATCCCGGTTTTATTCCATGCCTCCAATTTTTTAACTACGTCCAAAGTTCAGAAAAATTTTCACTAAATTTTTTATAACTATTAATTTTCCAAAAAATCTATTGACATATTCAGATTCCTGATAAAAAACATATCCAAAAGATTATTAAAAAATTATTAGAAATTTACTTACAAGTTATTTTGGATCAAAAAACGGATTTTATGACGAAAACCACTACATCTAGAAAATAAAAAAACAAAAAAAAATTAAATATTTTAAAAAATTGAAACCCCTTACGTTAATAATGAGTGTTTCCAGTATCTAAATATATTTTTAAACTTTTGTTACTACCATATTTATGATATGAAGCCCAAAATACCCCAAAAATTGAAAATCTCAACTTTGACACCGAATAACTAAAAGATCTGCACTGGCTAAAATTCTAATTTTCTTGATCAGCGCCAAAAACCATAGTTGCCATGAATGTTGCTTGGGGTCGTCCAATTTGTTGTCCAGTGTTATCAATCTTATGATACATGTAACATTCATATTTAAATATAGGGCCTATTATATCAAAATTTTAAGATAACTTGAAATATTAAAATAAAAAAAATTGTTTCAGGTGATTTTTCTTTGGTGTTAAACAGTCATTAATTTTATAGATAAAAGCTAGTCAACAAGACTCATAAACCAAATAAATATATTTAGACTTTTCCATTTAACATGTGAATCATATATGGCGCCCTTAATCAAAATCTTATTAATTGTTCCATTTAAAAAAGTCTACTCATTCATTCATATTAACCATCAAATACTACAGTGAGTAACCAAGAGCTTTTCTATTTAAAAAACCTTGAAAACTCTTTTTAATTTATATAGGAATCTCTTTCCTGATTGGAATGGTTAAGTCATAATTGATATATTGGTTTTTGTGTAAAACGAACAGTGGGCAATCATTTTGTAGGCTTTAAAATACAAAAACAGGAAAAAATTATTAAATAGTTCCTATTTCTGATAAATTAAAAAAAAATCTTGCTTAGATTTAATGTTCTTTGTGAATTAACGCCTATCAGGCCTTTATATAGATCGTCATACAAATAAGCCTAAAAAACCAATAAACAATTTGTATAATAAATTTTATTATTTTTCCAAACGCATTTTAATTATATTGTTTTACACATTAATTTTTTATCGCGACATCCCCGTCTCCCACATCGTGAAATAGCTCATGCAATGGCTACATATCTACCATGTATTCTCATGGTTATGGTAATTTCTACTGCTTTCTCGCCAATTTAGGGGGCGCGATGTTAAATCTTAATCCAAGCAAAAACCATATCGATGTCAAGTCTAAGAAACAACGGGGCGGGGTAGGTGTTCGTTTATCTTATTTTGCAGCCACCTTATTTTTTGCATTTATTGACGTTTCACAAAAATGATCAATTGATGGGAGGAGGGGTGGGGAGAGTGCCTTGTTTACCACCCCTACGGGCCCCAAAGCTCTCATTAAAATCTCATGGGTGTACTGTCTAATGAGGCATTTTAAAGTGGGTTTTCATGTTAATACCATATAATAAAAAAATAAAATACTGTGTCTTTGCGACTTTGTAAACCAGACCTTCTATTGTAACGAGTTGACCAGCTAATGTAAGTCGACAAATTTCAGTATTTACATTGATGTTATTTTCAAATAACAAAACATAAACACGACCAGTCTTACCCAATGCGCCTGAGTGTTTAAAGTAAAATAAGTCAAAAATAATTATTTTAATGTGGGGTGGAACTTCATATTTACCTTTTTTTACGTAGTATATAACGTTGAGTCTAAAGATAGAAAGGTGTTCCAGGTAACAAAATATAGGTCGACGATGAGCTAGTCATTCTCACTATTTAGCCCGATAATCAGGCTTTTCCAAAATAACTCTGCATTCCCGACCCAAACGGGAGGCCCTCCGGTAATTATTTCTATTAAAGGACTTGTTTATGTCGATATAAATTTGATTTCTTTTCTGAGCCCCAGTTATAATTTTAATTACCAATTTTCGTTATTTAAAAAATGTATAAATCAAGAAATGCATTATGTATCTTTTGGCAAACATTTAAAAAACTAACCAAGCAATTAATTGTTTTTTACACCTATTGCAAGCTGTCCTGCTTCGACAAAATGGTGTTAAAAATTTGGCCCTTTTCATTGATTCTTTCTTAGGGGATGCATTACACAAAAAAATTTTAACAAACTAATAAATTCACATTGCAAGGTACCTTTAATTTATCTGAGGGTTTTAACTTTTTGCTAATGTTATTTATAAAATATTAATGGCAATTGATGTAAGATATTTAATGGGGTAACATTTTTAATTACATCCTTTATTTGTTATGTCCATAAACAGATTTTTGGTTTTACCCTTCGGTGTTTTTGCTTGTGTCACTTGTTATTTTTAGACTAAAACAATTTTGTTTTGTTTTTGAACCAAACCCTACAATAGTAACGCTAAAGCTTCTTAGTTAAAAAGATATGAAATCACTATAGATATAATTTGTAATCGTAGCTGAGTATCTTTAATTTTTTATAAAAAAATATTGAGCTTTATTGAAAATTAAATAAATGTAAGAAAAAAATTGCCTTAGATAGAATCTAAGCTTATATTAGCTTCAAGTTAAACGAGAATGATTCAACTTTTCCATTGCTAATAAAATCTACCAAATATTCTTTTTCATTCGTTTTTCAAATAAAGGTGCCTCCAACCTTTTGGACAATTAAGAATATTTATATTAAAAGAAAGTCGATCAAATTTTATGTGAGCCTTGACAAAGTCTCAGATGACACCAAAAAAGGCTGGCTACAAAAACATTTTACTATGTTAGATCAAGGAAACTTTGTTACCCCCTAAAGTATCTATTTTGTGGTTCAGCCCTCCCCCCCCCTCCCCTTCCCGTCCACTTGTTAGTATCTAGAAAAGGATTAATATTACAATTTAACAGGAGCCTAACTAAATAAAACATAATATGACCTTCTATATCCGCACGACTATAAAACGAGGGATTATACTGGCATCGCGGTATGGATTTTGGGAAAGATTTTAGCAGGTTCCGATCACGCTCTCTACTATTAAAGAAAGTCATTGATAAATTAAACATCTTGGTTCGTCATTTTAGGTTAAATTTTGTTATTTCCCCGGCCCTCAACAAACAAGTTCACCTTATTGAAAGCTTTTTAGGCCATTCAACAATTTAACGAATCTTAAAATATATAACACATGAGTCAATTACCTTTATAATAACATTTGGAATTAAAATATTAATATTTGGTTGGAATTTTGTGGAAATAGTTTGAATTTGTTTTTGGAAGTCGCTCTTCCGCGAGCAAAGAAGATTTCAACAAAAATTTGGCGTTTCTTTCGTTTTATATCATCTTTTATAACTATTCTACGCGGAAGAAAAATAGATAAATAATATTTGAAATCGCCAAAATCAGCAGGTAATGTATAGTAAAAACTATCGAGGCGTCGATTTTTATAGGTAAGATGAGCTGATGGAAGGGTTAAGGTATTATTTGCCTTTCTCCTATTTTGATAAATAAACTTCTATTTACTCAAACACTACACACCTTGGTTTTTGTAAAATATACAGGTATTTTAAAATGGAAATAGAGAAAAGTCACCCTCAATCCTATTTTGCCCTTCAAAAATAATAAAATCATAACGCCTTTACCCTCCCATCTGTGCAAATATTTCGTTCATGACGAGAATTTCAGTTAAATAATTGAACAAATATATTTATTAGGTCTTTCGTGTTTTAGATAAACCCAGAATCTTTAGTGTTACACCTCACTAAATAAAAAATATTTTTTTTGGTTACAACTACTATGATTTTTTTATTAATAATTTATGCAATATTTGCTTGTTATGTGAAGCTTAGCTTAGAACTAATTTTTAACAAGTCAAAACAGTTTTTTCTACATGATTAATTATAAGGGCATTAATAATATAGTTATCAGATATACTGTTTTGTGAAATTCTTTGTCGATATAGGTTGCCAAAATGAGGCTAAGACTCTCTACGATGTATTTTTTTATGAAAATTAATTTTTGTTCGAAAAGATGATCTAACACAGTACGTACTTTAATGGGATTTGGAGAACCAAGTTGCTTTCATAGATAATGAGATTTCAGATAACGTTTATCGGTATAAACCCAAGATTCATCACTAGAAACATGTGTGTGTTAGCGTTCAAAGCAAAATCAAAATTTTTCATTTAAATTTTTGCATATTTAGTTAGGTGCAACGGGCCTTAGAAAGTTTTTTGAAATTACGAATATTACAAATATATTTATTTAGCATATCGCACCAAAATATTAATTAATTTCATTTTAGCAACAAAATGATATAAAATTAAAAAATATACATATATTCATTTGTAAATAATGATAGACCAGTTTGCATTATCAATTACTTTTCCAAAAGTTAATTTAAAAAATATGCATAAAAACATAATACTTTGCATGCCATACTAATTATTATTTTAATAAAAATTGTTTAAATAAAATTCAGATAAAAATTGTAATTTGTTAAGTCGACAGCTCCTAACAGTTTGGATTAAATTATTTAAGAAATGTTTTTTGGTCCTTAAATTAAACAATTTATTTATATTACAAACTGCTCTAAAATGTATAGCACAATCATTCTTAATTAAAAAATGCTATAATTAATATATAAATAGAAATAAATGTCGAATAATTAGAAAAAAATATATAAATTTTAATAAATTTGAGAATTTTCTATTTGACTAGTTACCATTTGACGAGTATTAAACTAGCGAAATTGAGAATTGTAGAAAACATGGAAAAAAATATTTATAATGTTTGTACTTAATAATTTTATATAAATATAATTATGGCAATAAAGGAAACGTTCACACTTCATTCAGTTTTTCATAAATTTTCAAAAATTAATTTCGAATTTTTATTATCAGCCTTTGAGATTATTTTCCTGAAAAAAATATAAAAAAATAAATGAAGTCTGAACGCGCCATAACCAAAATAAAACTCTCACTTAAAATATTTGAGTTTTGCGGCCAGGCTTTATTAATACTTGTGTTTGATTTTTAGCTAAAATTTTAGCACCATTAAGATGATAGTAGCCAACGAATATTAAAATATTTTACAATAATTTTTTGATAAATAAAGTTAATTACATTAAAAAAAAAAGACCCGACGAAATTTTTTTTTTAAGTTATTTGTGAGCAGATGGCGTAGATTTGAAAAGGCTATCTTGGCTAGTCACCTGACTAGCGGTGTGAAAGTGATTTCGATACCGCCATATGGCTCGCCGTTATAATTGTTGACCGTATCAGCTGATTTTGGCGTTAGACTATTCGACGAAGGAGAAGAAGCGATCATTTTTTTCCAAATTTGTGTTTGCCCCGTGAATGTGAGCATTGGTTTGGGTCGATGGATCATCTTTATTTAGTAAGTGTTATAAATTATGTAAATAATAACATATTATCATTTTAAATATGAGATGGTGTTTAAAAACGTTTAACAAGTTTCTCATAATAAATATCACTTGTTGTTGTAATCCCCGATAGAAAAAAAAATTATAGACATAATTTTTAATGATCCAAGATACGAGAAATGAGTATTACAAAAAAATCTCTAGACTTTTTTTCTCTATCAGGGAAAGGCTCACCAATGAGGGCTTTGCCACTCTAAACTTTACGATAGGCCCAGCAGTTAAAGAGATTAGGACGTGCAACGGTTTATTAGAATTCTAGGCCTTGGTGATTTGCTGGCAATTATCAATCCAAATACTAACCAAGCTCAACTTTTCTTAATTTAAGTGTAGACCACAACAAAGTCTACGCTCAAGCCCGCCCGACCTTTGCTCTTAAATAAAAATTTAAATTCGACCAATTTTATTCTGAATGGGGGATCTATTTGTGTCCGTCGCCATAGTTTGTAGCGAGGGGACAGTTGAACTTGTCTGGGTGGAAGACGTCAATAACACCTGAACGGGATTTATGATTGACGGGAGCCCTTTGGCCCAGTAAGAGGTAGCAACAGCGATTGGCTGACCAATGGCTGGCAAAGCTGCAACCACGTGATTAAGAGTGGCTCCATTAAACCCGTTTGATGTGTTTGGGATTGTGTCGCTATCGACGCTGGCATATTTATCTTTGGGGTGACCTTTCAAAATGTTGTGAGATTTTTTGAAATGATAACCGATGTAATTGGTGTAACTCATGGCTCCGGCTTATTGCCGGTCCATCAGATGATTTTGATTTTAGAGGTGCGTTTCGTCCGATATCGTCTCCTACAAAATAATGTTAATATTTTTTTCCTAAATTTAGATGACTAAAGTCAAGGGAGATCAAAAGATATATATATGTATATCTATATAGATCTGTAGGATGAATGAAATAATATTCATTTTGCGACTTCCCTTTTCTTAAAATTACCAATCTAGTGAAACGTTCAAAAATTAAATAAAAATTGGGCCTATGTGACAACTACATAGTTTCCCTAAATGCACTTATAATTTCCCTCTTACAAATCAAATAGACATATCCATGAAAAAGAAAGGAAATCAAAAGTGCAAAAGTGTCAGAAAACTTCAAAAGAAGTAAGAAAGCGCACAAAATACATTTAGTTCTACCTGGGCAGATTTTCGTTTTTTATCTATACCAAAAACAAAAACTGATTAGAAATTATTTCGTGTAATTACAATGTCGATAAAAATTAGCCAATCAATTAATAAATAATGCGACAAATTTTTGAAATACATAAATTAATTTATTAGATCAAATTTGTTATCTTTCTCTTGTTCGCTTACCATTTCCTCTAAAATATTTTGACCAATGAAAACATTAAAAATTTGAAAAAAAATTTCTTAAACCAATTGACCAAAAAATGTTGAAAACGTTTATATACTAATTAAGTTTAATTGTGATATTCAAACTTCAAAAAATACTTTTATTTTGAACCGGTAAAAAAAGTGTCTTAATATAGGTTGAGGTGCAATAAGCTGTATAACTTAAGGATAGAAAAGAGATTTTTCTTGTTTGAAAATTTAATTTTTGCTTATTTTGATAAAAAAACATTTCTTAAAGATATTAGAGATTGTAATTTAATCTTATTGTAAAATTTTTATATTGATTGTCGTGGATCTGTAAGACCGTTAATAATTCAAAGAAATTAAAATCCACAAGTCGATTAAAAATCAATGAGAGGGATAACCAAAAACTAGAATTCAACAAAATTTCTTGATTGCCTTCTCTTGTATATTTTTTCCGTTTTACTAATCTACGACTTTTTGATAGCTCAAAATAAAATAATGCCCAAACTTGGCCAAGGTTGTGACTTATTCCATATTAAAAAGTAAAAAAAACTATAAAAAATGATAGCGGCCTTTTACAAAGGATATTTTAATACAATACGTCCGTTAGGAAAACGTCCCGCTCATCTTTTTCAAAAAAATTGCTAGATAGGCCACTTTAATTAATCACAGTATCACATCTTTTGTTTGTTAACATATTTAATAGAAAGCCTTAACTTTAAATGCAAAAGAATGAGGTCCCCGCATATTTATCATGACTACCATATTAATATTAGTTGACGGGTCTATCAACTTTTTTTTTTGTTAGCTTTTTGCCATTGAGGCAGTGAGCTCTTTCCCAATTTAACTCTCCATTTGTTTCTATCTCTACACTCATTTCTATTTAGGTCGTGACATCTCATGCTAGCGTCTACTCTTTGAGACCAGGTGAGTTTAGGTCTGCCCCCCTTTTATTCTTGCCTTGCACTTCAATTGCATTTACTACCAGGCCCGATTCCAGCTTTTTCATTTTAGGGGGGGCAAAAAAAACTCGTGGGGGGGCAGAAAAAATTTTTTGCCGCCTTCGGCGGAAAATTGGCATGACCTTCGGTCACGGCAAAAAATATACATGTACAACAATAGAATCCATGTTCAAAATATTTTAACAAATTAATAGTAATTTATTATATTCTTAATTAAAAAAAATGAGTTTTTAAATTAAATATGTGAATTAAAATTAATTGTTTTTCACTAAATTTTGCTTAAATAGATATGAGATTTGAATTAATTGTAAGTATAATTTTTATCATTTGGTATCATTGCACATGAAAATTAAAAATATGATATATATGAATGATAAAAATGAATTATATTAAACTTTGTTTAGAAAATGAAAAGTGGAAATAAGATTGATTATCATAAAAACAAAATGTACAACAGTATGCTAATTTGGAAGAATATATATGAAAAAACACTGGTTATATATAACTAGTGGTTGATATTAGGGTAAAAATTAAATAAAACATGGACATAAACGTTAAATGCGCACAAAAAAAGTTTGCAACCATGTTAAAATAGTAATAATAATTAGCTGATTATGAGCAGTGTATTGTATTGATCAAACTATTTTATCTTAGAGGATTTTAATTAAATTACAATATTCACCAAAATTCAACGCCCTAGTTAATAATTTTTCGTGTTCTAAAAGAACCAAATTACCTTTAAGCAGGTCACTAATTGTCAGCCGTTATTATCCTTCTTAAAGAAGAAAATGTGGCCTCACTACTCGAAGTTGAAGAGCCAATTAACAAACTTGTAGGAAAAATGTTAAATAGATTAGAAAACGCATCATTGTAATCATATAAAAATTAAACAAAATCAATAGTAACACATAATTATTAGGTTTCTTATAAAAATTTTGGCTACACAATTTCTTTAGATAAAAATTTTTATCAATACTACTTATTTTTAAAAAGAGGCTCTAATTTATTTATATCTAAAATAAATGTTAATCAAATTTATAAAGGGAATCTAAAGATTTTAAACAACTATTATCGGTAAAAAATCTATTATCAAAATATAAATAAATCAATAATATTAAAATAAATACTTTTTGCTTCATCATTAATATTTAAAATATTTTCAAACTTCATGAGTAGAAAATAAATAAAATCAGAAATTCTAGGGTTTAGTTTTTCTTTTATCCATAGATAAATTCATGGTCATTTAAAAAAATATTAATATCAAAACAATTTTTGAATCTTCAAATGTATTTTTATTCTTAATTGTTTAATTTCCCTTACAAACAAAGGGTGTATTAAATCAGAAGTTTTAGAAATATAAATCGTTCTGCATTGAAATTGATCTATAATTATTTTTAATAAATATAATAATTTTTCAATTAAATACAAAAAAATAAATAGATGATATAAATATGGTCCAAAAACCCCTCCGATTCGGCCCTGTGACCTGAAGATATAAAAGTTTTTTTATATTTACATTTTAAAAGAGTATTAAATATTTCTGTGTAATAAAAAAAACAATGTGCAGGTAGTCGTGACCTCTAACACCACTAATAAGTCAAAGGGGGGTATGAAAATCCCCCATTCACTAAAAACATTGATGGATAACGTTAAAAACCTTATGAATGCAAGAAAAATTACTTAAAAAATCTTTCCTTCACTTAAAATATTACAGTCTTTTACTAATCTACGACTATTTTGCATAGGGCTCAAAATAGTGCCTAAACTTGGACAAGGTTGTCCAGCTATTATTCCATATTAGAAAATGAAAACCAATTATACCCAGCAATACGTTCGGCCACAAAGTATATTTTAATACAATCAGGTCCGTTAGGTACGTATCGATCATATTTTACCAAAAAAATTGCTTTAGATGGGACAATTTCATTAGGCATCAGAATCATGACCTTTTGTTTGTAACAAATTTATAAAAGCCTTAACCTTAAATGCAAAGTGTGCTAGGTACCTCTGTATAGTTTATCATGATTACATATTAATACTAGTTGACGAGTAAAAACACTTAAATTGTACAATTTAGCATAATATTTTTTTTTTATTTTTTTAAATTCAATTTTAATTTTAGAAAAAAAAAAAATTAATATGCAGTGTTTGGGGGGAAAAAACTAAATTTTTTTGGGGGGAGAAAATCATAATATTTCTATATATTTTTTTTTGGGAAAATAATTTATACTATTTTTTGGGGGGGGGAGGCAAAAACTTGGGGGGGACCCCCCCCCAAAAGGGGTCTAGAATCGTGCTCGCTTAAACAAGATAAATCTCCCAATATTTTTTTTATAATCTTATACCTGTACAATCAAGTAGAATAAAATTTTGTAAATCATTTCGAGTTTAATTTTATAAGATTAAAGTTGTAATTATTACAAAAATGTTTGGCCTTAAACTATAATAAATTTTTTGTCAAACTCAAAAAAGTGTATTCAATATGGTGCTAATTGCCTAAATACTTAATCGAAAGAATTGAATATTTCTTTTACATCAAAAATTAGTAAGCATTTGCGTTTAGGGAATAGAGTTCATTTAATGAGCAACTAAAAAAAATTAAAAAACATCTTGATAGATGGCGCCTAAGTCTTTTATATTTATTGCATAATTTTTTTATAATATAACCATCATTTAAAATGTTGTTTAGTTAATGCAAGTAATGGTAACGTAATGAAACGTCGACTGGGGGTAGGTTTTAAAGTATAAATTTTGGCGCTTAAGATTATGTAAATCTGCATTAAATGGAAAAGAAACACAACAATCATCTTTAACAATCACGTAATTTACGCAGTTAATAATACGTATTATTTGCATAGTGCGTAAAAAAGAATTTTTTTTAAATCTAATTTGACCCTAATTTTTTGTATTTATTTTATTTTTATTTTACAAAAGCTCCTACTAATCTTATTCGCCTGACCTTTTAATTAAATGTCCAATACTTTGTGGCAATAACTTTCTTTAAATACCATTCTGATTTTTCTTTTACATTAATATTCCCTCTAATTCCTATTTATTTTATATTTCAAAGAATTTGCTATTATTTGTATATTTACGTACCTGGTTACCATGTGACACACTATTTATTTTAATTTTACAAAAGCTTTAATTCTTTTATATGTCCCGTTTTATTTAAATAATAATCCATTGGGTTAAAAACTATCCTTTATATTTCCTTCAACAGAAGCCTAATAGTCTATCTAATAATTTTACTAATTTTTTAATCTATCCAATTTTTTATAAATTTTAATATATCAGAATGTGGGATCTATGGTTCTTAATGACCTCCTCTATTTTTTTTCATTTCCCTAAAATTTTCAATTTTTTAATCCTCACCCAACTCAATTTGTTATTTATTTGACAAAATTTTTGACAATAAAAGTTTTGAATAATGGGTGCCAAAATAGAGTTAAACGTATAGCGTGTTGAGTATCGCAATATACAGTTTTTGTATTGTAGGATGAAAACTTCTAAACGGGACCGTTGAAACATGCTCAAGTTGTGGTCACTTACTGGGACACGCCCCTCACTAGTTAATTTCTGTCCTGGCAAAGTTTTAGTTTTAAACAAATATTTGAGCTGGTAATAATAATAAAATTAATTCGTTAGAATCTAACTAAATAAGTAATAAATGATACCGGCCGTATCCTTGCATAACTCGTCCTCGAGCCCATTTTTCTTACCGATTGGGTCATCACCTTTATTTGTTCGGTATGCATCTTGTGAATATCTGGTTTGCAACAGCTGTTGTTGATGATCTTGTTTGTGATCAGTAGGTGGGTAAGAAAATATGGATAGAGATTTATGTGATGGCGTCGTATTGGCTCCTTGCTGCTGTAGCTTAAGCAGGGCGTCCCCACTGCCCGATCGGCTTCGGCGCAGCAGACCTACAGCGCCTGATGCTATGGCAGCGCTCTTAGCGCCGCGGCGGCTGCAGTTTCTTCCTGCTTTTCTTTTTGCAGCCGAGCTAGTTCTAGCTCTTTGGCTTTAAGGACTTCGTGTACCTAAAAGATGAATGGATATGAGGTTCAAAGTTATATGCAAAATAGTTACATATTGCGATTTAATGAATAACAAGCATTTTCTATATTATTATTAAAGATATAAAATTAATATATATAAACAAAATAGTTTTAAATATTTTCTAGCCAGAGCCATTACTATTTGTGATAAATATTTTTTTTAAATTCCCGAAAAACGAAATAATGCGTTCTAATTGATCATTTATACATTAAAATTTAAATTGGAGTATTTTTATAAGATTTAAAAAAATTAGAATAATGTTAGGTAAAGGCATAACCTTAGGTCTGAGATTATTTTAGTTTGCCTAAAAATTAAGGATACTATCAGATTTAAAATTATTGGTCGTAGAATTTGTATAGGCAAACAATCTCTAAAAATCATAAAAAACCATATTGAATGGACATTTTCAAAAATGAGAATGGCAAAAATTTTTGATTTAATGTGTTCCCATTAGGGCTTGCTAAAACTCCAGTTGGAGTTTATAGAAGGAGTGGGGCGAAAACCCCTATGCTCCGGAGTTTTCCCGTTTTGAACTCCTGGAGCTCAGCCCGGGCGGTTTTTGGGAGTGTTTTTTAAACGGAGTGCCCCTGGAACTCCCGGTGAATCGGAGTCCTTCCCGAATTTCGGAGTTTTGACATGCCTTAGTTCCCATCCATGAATAAAAGCCACGTGCAAAGTGATTTTATTTTTTTGTAAAATTTTTGAAAATTTCATAAACATTTCTCTTTTTTTTACAATTTATTTTTAAAAACTATTACATCTCATATATAGTACTTTGTGTCCTTAAACTAAATTCTGTGAAATTTTGAATAAGTATGCATTCAGTTGCAAAATTAAATTTATAAAAATTTTGATACGAAAATAAAAATTCACCCCCATAGAGTTTTAAAAAATCTCTACCGTTTCGAGATAGCTCGATAAATCCTCTTTCGGGCTAACTATGCTAGGATCCCGGCCAATTTTTGTGAGTCTCTCAGCTGCTATGCTTTCCATAGTTTTGCGCATCATGGGATAGAACTCGAGGACTTGGTCGAAGTGATGCCTCGAAAGTGAAAACAGGTGACAGTAGGAAGCGGCCTGTATGGTGGCTTGACGTTTTTGATCCGAGGTCATCAAACATATTTCTAATTGCATAAGGTGAGAGATTTGAAATTTTAATTTATTTTGATAAAGCTAATTCAATAAGAATTACAAAATCACCGGACCCTAAAAACGGCACAAAAAAACACTCAGTTTTCAAAAAAAGACGTTACAAATTTTGAAATCCAAGTTTAATGATTTTTTGGAAAAAATGAACATTTTAAAACGAAAAAGCAGCTTAATATGTGGATTTTACCTCCGAAGTATGATCCCTCGGAGAGAGAGGTTTTGACCTCGTTTCCCGAAATGACATCGACGACTCCTTCCTGTATAAAGTACATTTTGTCGCCCGTGGCGCCCTCTTGGACAATTATATCACCTAAAATGTTGTGGATCATAAATGGATCAAATTATTTAGCACGTAAATAATCATATAAGCCAATAATTATTTAAGAATATATGGACATCATATCGATTGTAATCTTTTTAATTGGGTATTATTTTAAATTAAATTGAGTCAGGAATAAGTAATTTTGCTTGTCTAAAACTTAATTTTTTGATTTTCACCAAAATATTTTTGTGGTAAAAAAAAGCATTTTAAACCCTCTAAAGGTCACTAAAATAAAAGTCTATATTCACTAAAGAGCCAATAAAAATGTCACCAGAATTATACCTGGTTGGAAAACTTCGTATTCCAGGTTGCATATGATGGCATTAACGAAGTTGTTATCGGCATTCGCAAAAAATGGGACTGAAGCTACGAGCTCGCGGCAATTATAATTGATCACAGCCTATGAAACACAAAAAAAACATTTTTGAGCTTCTTATAATTGACGGCGAGAATAATAAAAGTAATTTCCTAAAAGAGGCTCATTCCTCTTTTACCCTATAAACCTTATTTTGTTCTCATTCTTCTAATTGCATAAGGGCATTTTGCATTACCTTATCGGACCTATTCGTACAATACCTGAAAAACCGTTTTAATAAATGTAAAAATTGCTTCTTATTTTTAAACTCAAAATATAACAAAAGACGCCCTGGGTCTCATTTACTTCTAGGATATATAAGATGAAGATATAAGACCCATGCTATTTACTTAAAATCACAGTGCAACATTTTTCCCTAAAATGCAAAAAAAAACATAATTTGTTTAGTGAAAATTTTAAACGTTAGAAATTATGAAGAGTTTTGTTACATTGATCTATAAGCTATAAATTTAAAAATAAATTTATCAAAAATATATTGTGAAACTGCTCCGAGTGTTAAAAATATTAAAACAGTGCTTAATAAATTCCGATGTAAAAACTCAAATTATAAAAATTTCACATTTTTAAAATTTTTTTTGTAAGAATGAATAAAGCCTGGCGCCTATAGCAGAGACCAAATATAGTTACCTGCTCAATTCAAACAAGATAGAACAAAAATGAATTAATTCCTAATTTAGTCATTTTATCACGGTCTGGCGATAAATAGAGAACTAATAAATAAATATTGATAGTTTTATATTAATTTTTTAACGTTGAGAGCAAACTTGTCGAAGAGTATCCGACAGCTCTCGGAGTATCATGTTTTCGTTAAACATTTTCCCGTGGTACTTGTGTTCGAAATAATCTTGGATCTTGACTTTGAGCGAACGCGGAAGTTTGCGATAAGCCATGTATTCGTCCACTTGTTTCATCTATGATAAAATTTTTTATTGTAATAAACATAGCTGAGCTTACAACATCGAAAGGAAAATTAAGGCTATCGATAAAAATAAATTAAAGTGTCGATTGGAATTATGTTTTGCTCCGTTTGCATAATTTTATTTTTGTGACAAATGACATATGTTTCTTACGAGTTCCCTGTATTGACGATTAGCTGATTCGAGCGTTTGAATGAGATTGGTAGCGTGGCCTATAAAGAGGGCGTAGCAAGTGGCGCCCGAGACCATGCTGAAGATGGTGAGCCACATGTCTGTCAAGTTCTGGGGCGGGAACCGCCCGTAACCGATGGATAACATGTGGGACATGGCCTTGAAGAAGCACCACGAATACTGTTCGAACCAGTCCGCTTTCTAAAACATTATGGAAAATTTGTACATAAAAATTTGAAAAATTATTGAATTAAGATTTAGAAGGGTTGACATAAACCAACTTTTATTTATGTCTAGCCATATCTTTTTATTATGTATAGATTATTTAACTATTTGGTTTTTTTAATTTTTATGTTTTAAAGCCTTTAGTCACATAATCAGTTTTTCATCCTAAATAATTTGAAAATTAACCTATAGTTCTATATAACCTATTTTAGGTATATTTTATAAGATATCTAAATACCAAATGATTTTTTTGGAAACTATTAGCTTGAGTATCTTTGTGAATTTTTTTTTAACTTTGGAAACGCAGTTAAAAAATTGAATTAAGAGAAGAAAAACCCAATATCGTTACAGGAAAAAAATTCTCTACAAAACCCTGTAAAAATCGTTAATTTTGTTTTTAGATCCAGTGTTACTGGTTTTTGATGAAAATGTTGTTTCAAGTTTGAATTTAGCAGTTTAGCTGCTTTTTTTTTATTTTATTTTAACATTTTTAGAGAAATTATCATTGTCTTTAGCTGTCTTACAAGGTGTGATTGGAAACAAGGTATATTTAAAAATCACAATACAAAAAAAAAGATCAAAATTTTAAATTGTTAGTCGTTTAGTGAACTCGTTTAAATATAAAATGTTACATAGAAAAATTAACAAAAAAGATAATTTGGTACCAAGTGGTAACGTTCAGTTTAAAAAAGGTCTGGCCTCTAAATATAGCTCATAATTATCAAAAATTTGTTGACCTGTGTTGTGTCTATCTTTTTTAATAAAGCCCTTCACTTCCTTCAATATCAGCTGACATACAATTTATTTATAAAAGCTTTTTTTTTTGCTAAAACATTATTAGAGGACCTTAATCAATTCAATACTTATGGCTGATTATATAATTTACATAAGAATTTATAAAAATGCATAAATAATCAATAAAATTCTTAGCGAGTCATGGGTTATCTATAAAATAGTATATATTTTTAATTATTATTTTATATTAGTATGTACATGTGTGGACCCTAGGGAGTTGAGACCATCAATATAGCATATAAGCATTTCACAAAACAATTATTTGCATTCATTTATTCGGCTCGTTAACAATATTTATATTGTTCAAAAAATACGTATTATAATTTTGAAAAAATATTAAAAATATTTCTTAAAACCAATAATTTAAACTTGTAAATTATTTTACCTCGATGTTAGCGATGACGACCCAGCAATCATGCGGGAATCCTTGCATCTGTGGAACGAGAAACTGAAGACAGCCACTCCAGTGGCCGACCAATAGCATCACGCTCACCAAGTTAAAAATGCGAATGAAGACTGTCGCTAGGTTAAGGAACTAAATAACATAAATTATACATGATGATGAGGATGATATTAAACATACATTCTTAATGAAATTTGTATGAGAAGGAGTATATTAACTTAAGTCCCATCAAGGTTTTTTATGAATAATACATATAAGAGATTAGGATGGGATGAGTTTTCTTAAAAAGTATCAAATATATTAACCAAATTCATGACTCTCTTACGTAAAATGGCATTTCTCATGATTAACAAATAGTTTTTAGAGAAGATATATTGCAAACTAGACAACTCTAAATAAAAGTTAAAGAAAGTATAAAAACTTTAAATGCCCTAATTTTATAAAATGTCCTTGCAGGTTGAGGATTGTTTTATACCTATGATTTTTTTTGTATTTTAAGACTTACATAGACTTCCTCCCATTGGCTAACGTAACGGACCAATCGCGACACTCGGAGCAATCTTAGCAGGCTAAGCAACTTTGCCAGTCTCAGGATTCTCAGGGCCCGCCCGGCTTGGATCATCTGGAATTTGTGGCCTCCGGAGTCGTCGCCACTCCCAGACCTCCGGATGAGATTGGGATTGAAAATCATGAGGAAGTAATCGAAAGGAAATGAGCTTACAAAATCCAGGACAAACCAAGATTTCAAATAATGCTTTGCAATCACTTTGGGGTCGAGTATAATGTGTTCCGTTTTATCTTCCGGCATTATACCTGATAAAATTGCGTAAATATATTGAAATGGCGTTATTGTCATTTTTCTACATCTGATGTATTATAAAAGGAACATTTTTATTCCATAACTAATTTGGTACTAAGCTAACCTCATGCATAAAAAAATAACTTTGTGTAACATATCCACTTTGAATTGTTATTTGAAATGGTAATCATATGGAAATAATGTAATTCTATAAAAACATTGCACTACATCTTTAACCTGAGGTTGCATGGTTTGACAAATTTGAGATTTAGATTCGATATAACAAAATAAGCTAAAATTACAAAAAAAGCAAAAATAATATCCTAAAGCCGCGTCAGAATGATATTCATATTAAAAATATTTTATTTTATCTTTTATTCATATATTACAGGAAAATTATACCCAAACATGAATAATTTTTACATTGAAGCTGACCCTAAATAGTATTTTGGTAAACTTTTTAAATCATATATTTAGGAGATAAGTTTTATAAATTTTTTCGATTTTATAGCTCCATCTATCAATCGGAAATACATCTTATTGAATATGTCATTAGGTAAAAACTTGATGAAATATGAAAAACTATTTAAAACTGAAATTAGATTTAACTCGATGGAATTTGTGCTTGATAGTGCCATTTAAAATCCTGTAACCTAAAATGTTAAAAATTAAGTAATACACAAACACTTAAAAATTTAAAACCTGTCCTGAAATTGACGAGTATATCGAGTAGGAACATAGTATCCGAGAAGCAATTAAACACGAGCCAATAAATGCTTAGGTTGTTGTTGAAGAACGTTATGGTGACCGGTAGGATTATGAGATTCGCGGCCAACAGAAGGAGCATGAATACGTCCCAGTAGAATCTGCATTGGATGTTTGGGAAAATATAAAATTAAAACATTGGTTTAACAAGCTCTTTTAATTAAAACAGATTTTAGATCAAATGTCTTTTTTTAATTTTCAATTTTTATGTTAACTACAATCTTCAAGTGAAAGAAGATTTTGACACAAATTAAAAATGTTATTAGTCCAGTGTGTGTTCATATATTTATTCTGTATTAAAACATATGAGATTGTTAGTAATTAGTAAAATTTTAAATTAATTTGTAAAGAGAATGGTTCATTTTTTCGTGGTATGAAAAGAAAACCAACTTAAATTTGTCAATTCTAACAAAAATTATTGTTCAAACCATAAATTAGTTGAAATAAAGATGGTAACGTTGTCACGTGACTTTACATTTCCACTGACAACTAAGATTTTTTGAAGGTATGTCAATTTTTTTTTTAAACTCGTTTATAAAATAAACTCAAAACCGATTTTGGGATAAAAGTAAGAATCTTAATATTGGATCCTTCTTTAGGCCGTGTCTTATAATTAGTTTGTTTTTCACATACAATTTTAAACGAATGAATTTTTTATCTGTCAAAAGGCGTTCTATGGCGCCGAGGTAATAATGCAAAATACACCATGCATGATTCACGTGTTTTTATACTTGATTTTTGGAAAAATGGAATTATATTGAGTCTTGAAGGCAAATATATTAACTTTTGGTGAAAAATGTTTAAGCCAGTTACTATGTGTTTAAAAATTATAATGATTTCCTTAAAACTCCACAACGAATAAGTAATTTATTGGATATTAGTAAAGCCTTAAAAAAAAGGATTAGACAAAATGTAAAGTTAACAAATCTAAGTTCTCGTTTTAATTAAATGTCCATCTCAAACAAAAACCTTTCTTTGTCATAGAGATCTATTAAATCTAATATTCTTTCTCGCATGGATTTATAAAGTAACAGGTTTTTGTCAATCTTTGTAATCCCGTTCCAAACACACAAAAGAAAGAAAAGAAAAGAATGAAATTATTATATTAAAAACCAAACTATCGAAAAAATTGTCAAAACATTGAGAAAAGAAGGTTTGTGAATATCAAACACATTTTTTATTGCCTTAGTGTCATTATTTGTTAGGCTTATAGGCTCGGAAAACATATAGTAAAACAGTAACGTGAAAGAAAAAGGCTTTGTTACTCAATTGGTAATAAAGAAAAAAACTTCCAACTAGCCTTGTTCTCTACGCTTTTAAATTTGTTGGAACGTGGAAGTAACCATGACAAGTTTGAGTAATTACAGATCTTTGCAAGTTCGAAAATAGGATAAAAATAAGTATATATGATGTAAAAATAGCAAAAAGATAATCAGGAGAAAATGTCTAATAACAATAAAGACTGATTAATAAATTATTAAAACCGCACAGTGTATTTTTAGTTAATGTTGACGCCCAAAACTATGGTACAAAAAAGTTTAAGTGGTTTTTTCAGACCTTTTTTTTAGAAAAACGGTTTGCCTGTTAAAGCTTTCACCTTTTTTAACTCTAAAGCTGGCCCTTAATAACATAAATTAGATTGAAAAACCAGTGAATTATTGTCTAGAAGCGCAAGAGACGAAAGTTTGACGTGGTTTTGTTTTCGTTAAAATAGCGTTTTTCGTTATACATAGCAAGAATTTTTTAGATATTTACCTTAAAATTAAAAATAGTGGTTTATCGTATCATATTATTTAAAAATATTAAAACTTTTAAGAAAGAGATTAAAATAAAATTAACAAAAAAAAATAAATTACGCTAATTTATGTGGTCAAATAAAGAATTTTATCGAATATTTATTAGTTTCTTAAAACTTTTTGCCTCGTTTAAGGAATGAGCTTATAATCCGTCCAAAGATACATTGAAATTGCGGCTTTTGATGCTAGCTGTTACGCTTTGTCTCGGTTTGGACTTCTTTTATGGGCGTTTAGTTAATAATAATAGCTAGATAATTACAATTTTTCTCTTGCATTGTTTGGCCGTAATTAGGCGTAGTACAATAAGTTGTGTAAGGATTAAAGTTGATTTTGAAATCTATATACAAGTTGTATATTGAACTTTTCTTAAAACTACAATCCACCTTAGCATTGTCAATAATGTTGTTGTAACAGTCCTTTCACCACCTTTTCTAGTTGCTATGGTTTCAAGTAATAGATGGTTAAAAAAAGGAGTGCATATCTTGCCTTTAACCTTATTTTCGTGCATTGAAAACCCTCAAAGAGTAGGCTATTTCCCACATCCCTCGTTGATTTTGTCTTTTATTTCTAAATTTATATTTTTGAAAATAGCCTTTCCTTATTTTCCTGATTCTTTGGATATTCGAAACCTTGTCAACAATTCCTTTTGAACTATTTAGAAAAACGAGCAGACGGGTTGGGCTAATCCCATTGAAAATTTGTTACGGAGAGCGGGGCTGGATTTGTAATTTCGATCCGTAGAAATTAGTAATATAAAATACAAAAATTTTTATAAAGCAAAAATACAAAAAACCTTAAAATCCCATAGAAACTTTACTTACATCAAATTGGGACAAGAGTATTAGATTAGGTCGTCTAAAAGAACTAAATGTGTTTAAATTGTCTCATATTTTTCCCATATAGAAGCGCCAGGTCTTAAATAGTTTTATCCAGAGCGTCAATTAATATTGCCGAAACGGGTAAATTAGTGAGATTTGCTCTCACGCCGGCGACCTAGGTTTTTAGCATAGGCTTTTACAACGTTAAGGGCCTATTGCCTTAGCGGGTTACTCGACAGTCTTAAATTCAGGCACGATTCTAAACCCCTTTTTGGGGGGGGGGGGCAGTGCCCCAAAGTTTTTGATTGTCCCCCCCCCCAATATTGGATTTGCCCCCCCCCCAAATACATAGTTATTTTATGTTTGCCCCCCCCCCCCCAAACTGAATTTGCCCCCCCCCCCCACCAAACTACGCATAAATTTTTCTTTCACATAATATAATTAAATTTGCCCCGTCAAAAATATCCTAAAAATATTATTATAAAAATATTTTATATTTTTAAAAGTGTTTTTATTCATTAACATTTCTCATCCGATAGAGAGATCAAACTAACACAAAAAATATTTCTGTTGATATTAGATATATAGAAAAATTTAATTTTACAGAAAATTTTGTATTTGTGAAAGCAATTCATAAATCTGATTCCTAAAAAATTTTCTCACTTGTCATCAATCTTTTGTTAGAATATAATCTAGAACCAAAGAACCTGATCGCAAATAGCTACGATGGGGCCAACATAATGCCCGGGAGAAAAGGTGGGTTCAAGTATTTCTAAGCAAAATAGCTAAGCAGCATGTCCCGCATATTCACTCCTTTAACCACCGATTGCATCTTGTTGTAAAAGATTGTCTTGAAATTTTAAGTGAAGGCAAAGCTTTTTTTGATATTTTTTCTTCCCTTCATAAATTTTTTCAACATGATGCAATCAAGGAAGTTAGTGAATGCGGACCATGGCCCGGCTGTTGCCCCATCGATGGTGTGGTCACTATCTGGCCATTGTTTTTTTTTAAATTACGCAAAAATATTTAATACTCATTAAAAAATTTAAAATAAAAAAAACTTTTATATCTTCAAGTCACAGGGCCGAAGCGTCGGGGTTTTTTTGACCACATTTATAATCATTAATTTATTTTTCTGTATTTATCATTTGAAAAATTATTTCATCAATTAAAAATAAGATCAATTTTAATGCAGAACGATTTATATTTCTAAAACTTCTATTAATACACCATTGTTTGTTAGAAATTAAACAATTAAGAAACAAAAATACATTTGAAGATTTATTCAAAAACTGTTTTGATATTAATACTTTTTTAAATGACAATAATTTATCAATGGATAAAAAAAACTGAACCTAAAGATTATTCTGTATTTTATTTATTTTCAAAGTTTGAAAATATTTTATTAATAATGAAGTAAAAAGTTTTTATTTTAATATTATTAATTAATTTATTGATTCTTTTGGTAATAGATTTTTTTCCAATAATATTTATTTAAAATCTTTAAATTTCCTTTGTAAATTTGATTAACATTTTTTTAGATATAAACAAATTAGAGCCTCTTTTAAAAATAAGTAATAATGATGTAAGAAATTGACGTAGCCAAAAATTGTTTTATAAGAAACTTAATAATTACAAATAGTGTTATTAATGAGTTTGTTAAATTTTTTTATGATTACAAAGATGCGTTTTCTAATCTATTTAACATTTTTCCTATAGGTTTGTTACTTTTAATCAGCTAATTATGCACTATTCTAAAACATGGTTGCAATTTTTTTTATACGCATTTAACGTTTATGTTCATGTTTTATTTAATTTTTTACCCTAATATTAATTACTAGTTATATATAACCAGTGTTTTTTCATATAAACCCTTCCAAATTAGCATACTTTTACAATTTGTTTTCATGATAATCAATCTTATTTTACTATTCATTTTCTAAAATCCAAAGTTTTAAATAATTCTTATTTATCATTCATATATATCATATTTTTAATTTTCATGCGCATTGATTTGATAAAATTATACTTAAAATTAATTTCAAATCTCATCTTTTTTTAAGCAATTGATATTAGTGAAAACAATTAATTTTAATTTCCATACAAATTATAATTTTCTTAATTTTGTGAATATAATAAATTACTATTTATTTGTTTGAGCATGGATTCTATTGTTGTGCATGTATATTTTTTGCCGTGACCTAAAAAAATTTTTCTGCCCCCACTGAGTTTTTTTGCCCCCCTCCCCCAAAAATGGAAAAGCTAGAATCGGGCCTGCTTAAATTAGTTGTCTATGAGTTTAGAGTTTAAAAAAGACGCCTATACACGGATTCGAACCCCAACCTCCCGCATATTAGAAGAAGTTTGCCACATAGCTATGTCGACTTGCCCAACTACAAAGCTTGTAAAGAACTTAATATTTAAAACAAAAAAAATTTTTAGATTTATCGCAACTAGAAAATTCGTCAAAAAGCTAAAAAGTAAGCATTTGTAAAAACACCAATAATTTAATATGTATAACAAAAAATATAGTGGTTCCCAAAAAATACTATATTAATTTAATTTTATGAACAAAATTTATATGATTTATCTAATTTAATTATGAAGTTAAAAAACATCGAATAAAAATTTAATCAAAATTATGAGAACAAAAATTGTAAAAAAATAGACAAAAACAAAAACCTATAAAATAGAATAAAATTAAAACAAGATGAAATTTAATTTAAAAAAAATAAAGAGGAGGCATAAATCAGTTTTGCAAAAAAATTAATAAACTAGATAGCATTTTTTTCAAAAACTGTCAAAAAATCTGTTTTTTTAGTAAAATGAAAAGAAAATATGATTGGCTAATAATGTAAAACTCAAAGAGGAATAACATTGTTGCAAAGGAGGAAAAAAAAAGATGAAAATTAAAAATTAAAATAACATAACTTCAAACCATTTATTAAACAATACAAGACTGAAACAAATTCATTTAATTATTTAAATTTGCTTTAGGGCAAAAAACTGCAAATAATCTTTCGAAAATGAAAATAAAAATCGGGCCTAAGTCTTTGTTTTTATTTGGTAAAAAAATTTATATTAAACAATCTTTTACAAATTTATTTCGCAAATATATCTCAAATTTGCAACTATGTCCGCGGCTCAACAAAAAAGTGATGTTCATATAGAATATTGTCAGTTCTTTAGAAATAAAAAACACTGAATGAACATGACACAAACACATTCTATTATTATGTTGCATGGTTTTGTTTTCCAAAGAAAAAGAAGTAGAAAAAAATCTCATTAAGGTCAAACGGAATAAATATGAATCTGTGAATTTGGCATTGTAAATGTAATATCTTCTCTTTCATCCACTAGAATCGTGACATTTTTGTCATTTCTTTTTTTGGTCAGCAAACAGCTAAAAATGGACTTCGGTTGCACAACAGCATTTATCCTTAATATGGACCTTTGAAAATCTAGTTAATACGAGACAAGTTAAGAGGGTTGACAAAACTGGATATAGCAATCCTGCAATTAAACATTTACTGTTTATGAAAATGTACCTAATAACAATACAAAACATATAAAAATTCTAACGCACCATAAAGGCAGAAACTTAAGAAAAGACACCTATAAATGCAATTTATTGCGATTCAAATCTTATAAATATCTAAAATTAATGTAATCTTATCCAATCCCTGCTCAAAAATACGGCTACAAGACTCGAAAAAAAAAGTTTTATATGCAAATATCAAATATTTTGGTTTAAATACTAATTCTTAGCATCTGTTAATTGACCCCTTAACATTTTCTCCCTAGAACCTAGAAAACGTCTAGCCTAGATACAAAAAATTATTCGTGGTTTTCGGCGATAGATTAAATAATATATATTGGCCTTAGTCAATTTCTTAATATTTTATATTGTTCTTTCCCCCACACCAAAACTTATGGTATTCTCCTTCTTCTCCAAACCCAGTTGTCGTAGTGACAAGTATTTCCACGATATATTTGTCACTTCCTATATTATATGTGTGTGGTCCCCTGAGTTCGGTTTGTCTCGAAAATAGACTGTCCATGTAGCACTCAAAATAAGAAAAAATGTTTTTAGGAAAAGGTCATTTGAGTCTCCCATATTTTATTAACGGCTTTTCAATAATCTTTCTTAATATTGTTTTATATTGAATGGCATACAATTTTCATATTTGATACATTACTCAATGTTTGGTTGATATGAAATAAGATTCAATTTAGGATCAAATTTATAAATTAAAATAATATTCAATGGAAAGAGATTTTCGCAAATTTTGGCCAAGTACAAAAATAAAGCTATTTTTATAGCCATTTTATATATTAATTTGAGTTTATTTTTAATTTTATCTAAATTTTCAATTTTTAACAATTAAAAATTAAACATTCTTTTATATCTAATAAAATGTTCGACACTTGAAAAATAAAAAAGGACATTTGAGCAAAATTTCCCAAATGATCCTTTTGCTAAAAGCATTTGAACACCTTTTTTAAATTTTAAATTATTTTATTCCTACAAATATAAAATAAATAAACCCGACCCTGTTCGGCCTATAGATGCTAAATTAAATGACGGGCCGAGCCAGGCTGAGCCAAAAGTTTATTTGACACCTACCTGGTCTAGCTGAAAAATAATTTACATTTTTATTTTAAATACTTGTAATTTAAAATCACATACAATACTTTTTTTTTGCCTCAAAAATAGACAAAAAAAAATATAAAAATAAGGTTTTAAATCCGAATAATTGCTAACAAATTTTCAGAGCAGAAAACTTGAAAAAATACAATAATTTTTTTCATTAAATATGACAGACTATAAGAAAATTTCATTTCGTTAAAAAAAAATTCAGGCATATAGAGATATAAATAAAAATTTTAATTAATAATATTTTGTATTATTTTTAAGATTTATTTAATTTTTTTAGTTAGTCTTATCTTATTTAGGATAAAAAATAAAATAAGAAAGATAGAGGCGGATATTTCATTTAACGTACAAAATAAGCTATTTTGCCATGAGGTACCCATAGCCAAGCAATTCTACAGCCGCTCTCTTTTTTTACATGCATGAGTAATTTAATCTCAAATGCAAAATTTAGTATATTATTTGATCTGATAATAGCTTTGATCTATACCCAAACTACTTATAACACTGTACAACAAAAAACACAACATAAATGATTTTTTAGGGTTTTGTAGAAAATTTTTTTAAAGATCCCGGGTTTAGTTTGTTTTTCCAATGCCTCCAATTTTTTTAAAACCACAACCTAAGTTAAGAAAACAACACAAAAATTTTCTAATTATTATTAATCATCCAAAAAATCTATTGGCATATTCAGATTCCTTATAAAAAACTTATCTAAAACATGTTGTAGCTTAAAATTATTTGCAATTTACTTTCTATTTAAGATCAAAAAACAAATTATACGAAAACCAATAAAATGAGAAAATAAGAAAAAATGAGTATTATTAGCACCAAAAACTTGACCATAATCGATAGTTGCCATAAATGATGCTTAAGGTCGTCCAAATTTAGTTGCCAAGTGTAATCTAACCCTAATTTTAAAACTTAGCCTACTCCTTGTCTCTAACTTAACCTCACACTAACATATATCAAATCCAAACCGATTGGATCGATGTAATATCTGCAAAATTGTAAATTGTTCGCATATTTGCCTTAGCTAAAGGGCACGTTTAACATACTTTAAAAAATATAAGTGTTTTTCATAAAGGGCACGTGCAAAGTCAGTTTATATTTTCGTAAAAATTCAAAATTTTAAAAATTCTTATTTAATTTAACGCAAATTTTTAAAAAGTTGCCACATTTAGTTTTACTTTTCCTGATATAAAAATTTTAAAAAAAAATTTAAAAGTTTTTAGAATTTTCAAAATTTTACGAAAATAAAAACTAATTTTGCACGTGCCCCAACATATTTTAAAAAGCGTTGATTTATTAAAAGCACAGATGACATTTTTTCTAGTACATATATTTAAAATTTTATAAAATCTTCTACAGAGTAGAAAAACCTTTTTTTGTATTTTAAATATAATTCATCCATTTTTTGACATAAATGAGATGAAAGTATTATATTTCATTAGCTAACGGGCCTAACAGTAAATGTAATCAAATCAAAAGCTTTAAGTTCTGTGCATAATAATGTAACATAGATCAAAAACTAAATTGCCTAAAATCTATCATCTTTCCTTCCACTCGAATGCATTTAATTACAAACAGTGTCAAACTGACCTTTGATTGTATTATTTGAGTGCGGTTGATGACAAAATAAGCGACTTTTTAAATAAGAGATTTTTGAATGAAAACGTGATTTAAGATGATAATTTAAAAATATCTGACACGCAAAGTCAAATAAAAGTGAATCGGCATTGTGTTTAAAAAATGAACCAATTTATTTCGCAAACATTGGTACTTTAACAATAATATCATCCTTAACAAAATTAATTTTACTTTGCCAATATTTTTCAGTCCAAAAATTTATTTGAAATATTAAAAAAAAAAGTTTGGGTAAAATTTTAACCTAGCCATCATGAAACATGAAAAACATTAAGACTAAAAAGCTGTGTGTGTGGCCTGTAATTAAAATATATTGCATGAAAATTTAACAAAATAAATATGTGGTCGTGTAAAAAAAATTTGCCACAGCTATTTTGTAAACAGGCAAATTATATTAATATTTCATATTATAACGATATTTTTTTCAATTTTACTCTTTTTAATGGAGCACCAAAGATGCAACCAATAAACAAGAAAATTATTTTTCAATATGACACCAATATAGAGGGTTCTAGACATTAGAAGGGTAAGGGGACCTTTTGGGCTACAAAGAACTTTTAATAATCCGGCAAAAGAAGGACCTATTTGCAAGCACGTAAAATGTATTAATGATTTGTATTCCAAAAACATCCCACCCATCCTTGGCTATCGATAGACCGGGCTAAAGCTCAAATTTTCAATAAAAATAATAAAAGTTTCACTGGTGCCCATTTGTGAACTTTGACCACAGGCTGATTCGAGTCTAAACTAAAAATCAGCCCCGCAAAAAAACAAAAAATCTATACTCATGTTTAAGAAATTCCTCAAGGTTTGTTTTTCCATTAAGGTCGTTTTAAAGAAAAAAAACGCATCTAAAGTTTTTTCAAAGGAACATTTTTAGTATCTAAACTAAAAATTTTTTTCAAATTCTTTACAAAAAAAAATTGTATGGTTGGACACGGTTTTGTATGAAACGTGCATTTTTGTCGGTGCTGCGTGAGCTTAACGGGGGAAGGATATCGGTTTTAATTTCGTGCTTAGAAGACTTCTTCGATTAGTACACAATAGCTGCATAGCCAACTTAGATTAGTAAGAGGCCTGAAAATGAAGTAAGAGCTTAGGTCAATTTTAATTTCTAGGCTGCGAGAAAATCTCATAACCCGACAACATAACTGATATAATTTTAGAAGAAAGCCCCAATTTATATGTTTGTTATAAAGATATATGGGGAACCATGGATAATGCTTAAAAAAAAACATTCTATATAATTTAAGTATTTAATCACTGTCCAGAATTAATTTTTCCATTTTTTTTTGATTCT